>OMKR01044928.1:0-11945 GCA_900302355.1 Cyttopsis rosea | reverse complement strand
GGGGGGGGGGGGTTACATGTATAATTTGTTGTATTTCCTACACCGTTCACCTGATTTGGATGTAAATATGCTCAAATGAGTTGAAAGTCTGCACATCTTGATTGTTTTATTTCAAGTCCATTGTGGTGATGTCCAGAGCCAAAATGATGAAAATTGTGTCAATGTCCAAATATTTATGGACCATATATAAGCCATCCATCACTTACAATGGGAAATATGAAAAGATGAAAAAGATCACAGTATTGTATATGTGGACACACCCCACAGGTACGTAGAGTATGAACATTTGTGGTCGTGGGCAGCGGGGCGTTCAGCGCTTGGACCATGAACCGTGCCCTGGGGAACATCTGCTCAGAAACTGTGTCCCTTTCTCACCGTCACTGTAACCTGGCCTGTCCGCTCGGATGCTTCTTTCAGAAACTAAATATAGTGTGTCGCATTGATCTGTGGTGACATATGAAACAAAGAAAATGATCTTTTCGAGCATCCTAGCCACGTCTTTCTCTGGTGTTCAGGCGAGCACCGTGGAGGCCGAAAAGTGGCAGCAGTGGCCTAGATGAGAGCTGTACTGATCTTTGATTGGCATACCCACAGTTCCTGTGATTTATAGAAAAGGAAATGAACGATCATATAGAAATACATTTGCCCAGATGAATGAATAAGTGGCCATTAGATCACTGTGTATTTTCTTTTGACACATATTTTGCCCCACCAGCCAGGTTACGAAGCTATTAGGCCTAAGTTTTCAGTGCAATGACTGGTCACTGGCTAGTCTTGTCCTGTTGATTTTATGCTGAAGTTTTATTATTAATGTTCATTATTTCCTCAGGTTAAGAAATTAAAAGAAAAGATTGAAAATGAGAAGGGGAAGGACAGTTTTCCAGCCATGGGGCAGAAACTGATATATGCTGGTATGTATTTTTTTATTACTTTTTTTTTCTTAAATTATACTAGCTGCAAGCACAGCAATTATTGTTCCCAAACGGACACAGAAAAAGAATTGGCTGAAAAACAGAGGTAAATTTCAAATTGCAATTACGAATTTGCCTTCAAATTACATTGTTTTGGGAGACGTGAGATTTCTTGCAGGGTTAGCAAGAAAAGCAGGTTTACATTTCTTTTTCTCAACAGCACATTTCCTGAAACAATTCAAAACTTTATATAAACACAAACCCCAAACCACACACTAATCTACTCAAACCTCCTAACTTTGAGAGAAAACAAACCACCCACTCAAAAACAATGTTATCTTCCACTTAATGCCATCACATACTCAAACACGACTGATGGTCAGTACACACTAGGAAGATCAATTCAAAGCACTACTTTGAAAACCACAGTTACTCCAATGAACCAGGAGTCATGATGTAAGATAGTCACGCATTTGTAGCGTTGCAGCTTTATTTGGGTTCAGAAAAATATGTTTAGATTGCTCTATTTCCTACTATAACCACTGAATTATGCTAAAAGTAGATAAAATGAAAGGGTACTTTTTGCATGTAATTATTAACTATTATAAGTATTATTAGAATATCTATTTCAGAAGATTTCTTGGAGGCATTTGCAAATGGCAGTGAAATTATTCTTTATTTCATTATTTTTGGAATTGTTTTACTCCTAGGTAAAGTCCTCTTCGATGACACCCCCATCAAGGAGTACAAAATCGATGAGAAGAACTTTGTGGTCGTCATGGTGGTGAAGGTGTGGAATTGCAATTGTGATGTTTTTTGTAAAGGGTTTATTCCGCAGCCAGTCATACAGGCCATGCTTTAAACACACAAGAAAGTGGTTTACAACTGCCTTGTCAAAGGCAGATGGCTGCATTGACGCTCAGTATGCTTATGCAGGTCTAGTGGACTTGAATGAATCTTGTACAGACAGAGGATGTCAAAACAACACAGAATGCATCTAAGCTTAATTTGATTTGGCACAGCATGGTAAATTATCCATTTGAGTAATTCAGTTGCAATACATTTACCAAATAATTCTAAATGCATTTTCCCTTTTGGCATTGTAAGGTACTGTTTACTGCACTGTAAACTGATGACGAAAAAAAATCTGTAATCCGTTCTTTAAAAAAGGTTGTAATGCGACCGAATGTGGAAAGATTTATCTGAATGGTAAAATACCAATTGATCTAATCTAGCATGGAACCTTAAATATTTACTTGTTTCATCTCCAAAGCATATGAAAATCACTTACAAGTTGTTCTCATTTTGTGTTCTATTACCTCTTTTATTGTGGTGTCAAATCTATGCCAGATATTTATTTAAAGGTTACATTCCCCCTAGGGAAATCCAGTGGAAGTGCACATCCCTTGAATAAAGAAGTCATCCCTTGTGTAAAGAAGTCAAAATCTGCTCTCTTATCCCGTTTTCTTGAGGGCTGGGCGATAAATCCATATTGTTTATAATATTTCAATGGCATCAGTCCTGAAATGAGACATCTTTTGAATTGGGAAGCAGATATTTGCGATATACACATTCTTCTATTTCTCCAGCCCATAATCCTATGTGATTGTTATTGACATTTTGTGTAGAAGTACTGAATGATGAGACAATTCTGGCCTATTCCTGAAATGATCCCCAGCCTAAAGCAGCCCCATCAGCTGCCCCAGCCCCTAGCACCACAGCCCCCACCCCAGCGGCCGCGGAGGCATCAGTCCCCGCGGAGGCACCCTCCGTGGACGCGGCTCCAGAGGAGGCCCCTAAAGAGGAGCCTGAGGAGAGGACCCTAGCGACCGGGGACCCATCTGCCAGCCCCAACAGGTATCATCTGGGTAGATCTGTTTTTAAATTAGATTCTTTATTATCAGACCCTTGCAGAATTTGTTGAGACAATTCAATACGGACCCCACTCCTCACTAGTGTTTCTGCTTTTATCTTGTAGAACTTGTGAGACGGCAACAAACACAAACCTATTTTCTCAAGCAATTTCAGCTCTGGGTAAGGCTGGAATTTAGGCATTAAATAAGATATTGATTGCGATGTTCAGATAAAATCTAGGAGTATAAGTTGTATGCTGTTAAGTAGTTTTGTATTTTTAATCGACGCAAGGAGCTTTATTGGTATGCAAAGTCTCCATCTTTAATTGTTTTCTGAATGGTCACACACCAGTTGATCGGTTAATAATTGCCATGATTCTTAATGATGATTGACTGATTTCATTAATTGTTTTATTTTGAATCAACCTTGGATTGATTTCCCTTTTTGGAGACTAAATGTTATACATTTTTTAATTAAAATTTAGGATTTGTGTTATTTGACATAAAACACTAAATAAAATTGTTTATATGATTCAAATCGAACCATGTACCCTATCCTGAATAATGGAGTGAAACAGATTATGCTATGGACAAAATACTGAAATTTAAGCTTTGATCATTAATCGGTTTAGTGATGAATTATATATTTAGAATTATGTGCTATTTTACAGCTGTGTCAAAGTATGAGTTAATTTTTGTGTTGTATTATGATCTAGACTGCTGGTTATCATCAAATAGTTTGTAGATATCCGTTTTGGTTCAGATAACTTGTGATGAGGATTTACTTTGTTTTCCCGTCTTTTATGGTTATTTGGATAATCAAATAATGGGAAAAAATAATCCACACAATGATTGTTAATGAAAATGATCAATAGTGAAAATGTGCGTTGTTTAGTGAGTTAGTGCGTTTGTGTCCCTGTTTTCATGTGTGCCTATGCTAATCTCACCCCCAACCTGCCCTCAGTGACGGGTCAGTCTTACGACTCCATCGTGAGTGAGATGATGCTGATGGGGTATGAGAGGGAACAGGTGGTGGCAGCTCTCAGAGCCAGCTTCAACAACCCCGACCGGGCCATGGAGTATCTGCTCACAGTGAGGACCCCTCTTATCATTCCGAAACCACGGCTAGGTTCACCCCAAAATGAAGCGTTGAGATAAAATGTCCTGAATGTTGTCCTGTCCTTTAGGCAGGCCTCAGGTAGTTGTTATTCCTAGCCTTTAAATAAATAAAAATCAGTCAAGAAAGTTAAGAAAGAAAATGCCTTCACCTTTTAGACTACTACCAAACAAGTCTTTGCATGTTCACATATCCCCCAGCATAAAACCTATGCGTGCACAAGTCACAACCTTAAATACATCGTAGGCTATTAGGCCTTCTACATAATGCAAGTGTGTCAAATGTTGCTCTTTAGTTACTACCTGGTTTAAGACTCAACATTGGCAGCTCGGACTGTGGCAGAAACCCAATCTCCAGGTTAACAGGATCACTAAATCAAAGCAAACAACACGAATAGCAATGTGCAACACATTTGCTATTCTCAATTTTTATTTCAGAATGAAGTGTCAAAATACTTTGTTCGTGGAGACATTTTAAAGAATTAAATAAAACCAAGTAGTCCGTCGTGATGCAAAAAGACAAAGTGAGTTTATTTATGTCGAGCAGAAATATCTGTGTAACAGGAGTTAATACTATTATCTTTCTTTTTAGGCTTAGGCTGGTCACAACATCCAGACAAAATCCCTAAGTGGAAGGGCTGTTGGGGCCAATTTTCTGTCTTCAACAATTATATTATCAAGTAATCAAGATATCAAATTTGTGTTGGGGGGGTTTTAATAACATTCAGACCGCATTAAACATGGAAAACCACAAATGTGATTTGCAGCCAGTATGAACGATAGATCTCCTTTTGAAATTATAGTTTGATTGCAAAGAATGCCACGGGTTTGTGAAACAAAATGACGCTCATATTCCTGCATCATTATTGAATTTAATAAAGTTTTCAACAGCATTCAAACTGAAATAGACCTGCAATTCTGTGCACATTTGTAAATAAGATGCCAAGTGCAACTGTTTCAGCAGTTATGTTTAAGAACTCGTATGAGGATCCATAATTGAAATGGATGGAAGCAAATTCTGTCGGCCTGATGGGTCATGAGAACCCACCAGGAATTATCTTATGTGTTGAATTTAGCGCACAATAATTAATACTATTAATGTTAAAGTTTCAAATGCGATGCATTGAAAGCCTGTGCGTTGTAAGAAATGCATAGTCTGAATATTAAACAAATTCCAATGATAAAAAGACTTTATAATAGACTGATGACTAATAGCCTTTCTGTGTTTGACATTTCAAATGTGTGTGTTGCTGTTTGTTTCAAGGGCATCCCAGCCAGGGAGGAGGGTAGCGCAGGGGCTACGGTTCCGGTACCGGTACCTCCAGTTGGGGGAACTCCAGCTGTGCCTACAGGCGGTAGCAGTGTTCCTGCCAACACCAGCCCTTCACCAAGTGCTGGAGGAGGTGAGTGTGTGATGTGGTGCATTACCGTAGTGCTAGTGAGCAAATGCTTAGCCGTCTTTCCGCTATGTTAGACTATCTTCTCAGGTATTCTGTTCCTTCTTGCTTTTTTTTTTTCTGCTGGCTGATTTTTCCCATTACTCACCGCTCCAGGCAACCCCCTGAGCTTCCTAAGCAACCAGCCGCAGTTCCACGTTATGAGACAGCTGATCCAGCAGAACGCCTCTCTGCTCCCAGCTCTTCTGCAAGAGATTGGCAGGGAGAACCCTGAGCTTTTGCAGGTATGGTAGTAAACAAGGGGAGCACTATTTAAATGCTCAGGTTCACCTCGCTTCTCTTTGGCGTGCCTTCCCCATGTGCTTTGTTCAAGGTACTGTACTCATCTCCGTGAAGCCGAAATGGCCGAAAGGCTAATACGGTGGAGATCGATGGCGGTGGGTGCATTGAACTTGCTGAAACCAAATGAGGAAAAACGATTTAAAATAAAAATATACTTAAAACCTTTTCCCTAGACTGAAATCAAAATCATGCAAAACTAGCAAATACTTTGTTCAAATGGACTGAAACTAAGTTAATCTTATTTTATTTTTTCACGACTGTTTTTCCTTCTATTTATTTATAATAATTCTTTGGTTTTTTTTCGGTTTGTGGAAAAATATCATTGTCAAACAGAAGGGAATCAAATCCACTAGAGGGCACTACAACCTGCAAAATCAACCCCTAGCACATGCAGTAGTGTAAACCTGATATACCTGTAAATTCCAATGTAATCCAATACACCAGCTAGGCTATGAATTTTGCTTTATGTTCCTATAATGTTCAGGGGTTTTTTTTTTCACGCTGTCATAGAAGAGGTGTTAATTCAATGATATGTTTTAGCATCTAGGTCATAGTTGTTGGTGGTGTTGTACTGAGCTGCATTATATTCAGAGGTGTTTCTAATATACTGCTCCCCATGTATGTAAATAGGGAGGACAAAAAATTAGAAACACCTCTCAATACAATGTAGTTCAGTACAACACCACATTTAACTATGACCTCAGTCATAAGCATGGAATTTAATTTACACATTTCCGACTCTGTCAACAAAAACGGAACATTATAAACTTCATAAAAGTAGAATTCATGGCAGAGCTGGTGTATTGGATTGTACAGGTGCACCTAATAAAGTGTACACTGAGTATATATTCCACAAGTACGAAGTTCTGAACTTATTGTCTCTCTTTTAGGAAATCAGTAACCACCAGGAGCACTTCATCCAAATGCTGAACGAGCCCAATCCAGGGCAGTCGCCGGCGAGTAGCGGGAGCGGGGGAGCCGGAGCGCCGGCCAACCCGCCCGGCGGCAGCAACGCAAACTACATCCAGGTCACACCGCAGGAGAAGGAGGCCATTGACAGGGTGAGGGAGAGGAACGATCAGGTGTCTCTGAAAGGCTTGTCCCGTCAGAGAGATGCGTGTCCGAGTGATGCACACGTTGCTCTGTTTGCATACCGACGGTTGTTTCTGTCTCTCTCTCCCTAAATTCCAGCTAAAAGCCCTAGGATTTCCAGAAGGACTCGTTATTCAAGCCTACTTCGCTTGTGAGAAGAACGAAAACTTGGCAGCGAACTTTCTCTTGCAACAGAACTTTGATGACGATTGAGAACGTCCTTATACAGATTTTGTTTTTTGTTTTGTTTTCCTTCCTGTTTATTTTATTGAATTAGGAACACGCGCAATGATCATGCTACATTTTATACAGATTTTACTACAAATTCCATTTTACATTGTATTCGACTTCTCCTTTGAAACACTGGATAACGAAATGTTTTAAATCAATTTAAAATGTAATAAATTAAAGTTAAATCACTTTGCATCAGAAATTAACTGTGTGCTACCAGTTTCTTTAAACTTGTCAGCAAAGACCAAGGAGTTAATAATAAGTGTAAAATACTAGTTGAAATGGCTGAAAACAAATGGTTTGCTCCTAAATGACGAGTGAAGGTGAATTTATGGAAATTAAAGTTAATCTAAGGTTTCTTCATAGAGGATCATTCCTGACATATCAGGAGGGGTCAGAGGGAACATTATTTAAAATGAACAATCAGATGTATTTTACCTTTTTAGTTTACACTGTCGTAAATGCGTTAAAATGTGTCTGTCTGCATTAAACACGCAAGCTGTAAGAATTGGAATAACTGGATGTCAGGTTATCTTTGCAATCTCAAGGTATTTATGAAACCTGGCTTGCTAGTGCTGTTCTTTTGTTTCACTAAATTGGTATTTTGACAAAGGGAAAGGGGAACTGTCAACACGGGGGACTCTGTTTCCCTGTGCGTGAACGCTGATCAGTACTTGCACTGCAGGCCAGGTTTCTGACTCATAAATCCTCTCATAGGCTTCAAGCAAAACAAATGAAGGTATATAAGAGTATGATTTTAAATGATGCTTTTGACCGACCAAAATTTAAACTCGAGCCCTAAGAGCCGACACTGTGTAGGAAACCACTTGGACCTTTAGGTGGCAGCATAGACCACAAACAAGTTGAACTACTGTTGACTTCAGATTTGTTCCAAACTTGTTGACTATAACCGAAATATCTGAGATGCCCTAAAACATTGTTAAATCAAAGTTAAAGAAGAACGAAATTGAAGAATATATTTTAAATTTCCCACGTGATCTTTTTGGTTGTGCGATATGAGTCAAGGCCTGTGGACATTCTTCCCCACAGTCCATCCTTGGATTTACTGACGGTGTACTTTATCTTCTGCCTTTTTGAGTCAAGATACACAATTGGGGAATCAAATTATGATCAAAGATTTTCATGACAAAATGTAAACTTTCAATAAACACACCTTTTAAAAGACTTGCCGTCATTGTACCGTTGTTGTAATACTAATTCGTCGGTTGTTCTGTGTAGTTTTAAATTGTTTTGATTAGGTTCTCCTCGCTCCATTTCCGAATTATAGAACATGGTTTTAAAGGTGCAGACTTTAGCGGCATCTAGCAGTGAGGTTGCAGATTGCAACCAACTGAATAAATCTCCCGTCACCCTCCCCTTCCAAGTGTGTAGGAGAAGCTATGGTGGCGGCAAAAAACATGAAAGTCCCTCTAGAGCCAGTGTTTAGTTTGTCTGTTCTGGGCTCCTGTAGAAACATGGCGGCCTCCGTGGAAGGGGACCCTGCTCCCCATGTAGATATAAACGGCTCATTCTAAGGAAACGAAAACACGATTCTTATTGTCATGGGATTATACACTAATTAATACATACTTATGAATATTATATTCCGTTTCTGCCAAGTCCGTTCCGCTAGATGCCACCAAATTCTACACGCTGCACCTTTAAGCGAGCATATCTGGACACTCTTTCAGCAGCATCTTTTGGGTTATGTTCAGTGTGCAGAGCTACAATACTGACTTGTAAGATTTGGTGTCACAATTGAATGTCAGCCGGTAGCTTGGCTTTCCTCTCCATTCTTCCAGCCGCCAGATGGAAAGGGAACCCCATGGAAATAGGACATTGTAGGAGTATTTTTTTGAGCATCCTTTTTAGAAGCAGCATTGTGTAACCTTGCCTAAGGCAATCTGACTATTATCAGGGGGTATTGTGTGTTGGCCTGCCATCACCTATTGTTGTCATTTAACGTGCCCATACGTTTAACGTCCCCATATTTAACGTCCCCATACAACCAACCAGAGCTACGATTGACCTTGAGCTCAACGCTTTCTGCATCAGCATCAGACTTCAAGAGCTATCATTTTTAAATTGATATAGCATATTTACGACCGTTTGGGAAATGTTTGTTTTAGCACCCGATTCGTAGTTTAAATTAAATTGCAATAACTTGAATGTCAGGTCAAATACATTTTTATTATAATGTAAAATACAAAACATTAAGAAAGTTTTTGTATTTACAAATGTACAAAATCAGGATTATATTACATATTTTGGCTTTAAACAAAAAAAATCTTTGTTCAGAGTTAAACATTTAATACAAAAATATGACTCATGTCTCATAAATTATTGCACTTTGCAACTGCAGTGCGTTGAAGATTGCCATCACCGTTGAGAAGAAGTGTTCACCTGATTATACGTCAGATTGTGGTCGAGGTCTCTGAGAAATACAATCGTTCATGATCGTTCTAGTTCTTTTTTTTTTGTTTATTTTTTACCCATTTGTCTTTTTGCTTAATCTTTGGTACCTTTTCTGTACATCCCTTCTTTTGAGTCGCTGAGCACCGTTTGGAAACATAAATTAGAATTGTACCTGTCGCCCATGGCATTGCAGGTAAAGTGTTTACATAAATATAGATTTACTTTAATACAGAATGGAACAGGTGTGGAATGATGCTGGTTAAAGGCCTCGTGGAGATGTTGGTCTGGTTTCTTTGTTTTCTTTTCCTGGTTTCCCTGACAATACTACATTTCCAGTCACAAGTTGTTGGCACCCGGTCCTCCAAGTTTTGTCATTTAAATAAGACAAATTCCAGTTTGGTCCCTTTTTTTTTTTTTCTTTTTTTTTTTTTAAAGGAGCTTGACTGACTGAAAAAGCGAGCTTTTCAAATCACCAGTCCCATACGGAAAGAACAGGACTTGTCTTTGAGAGGAGTTCTTGGCTCTTTGTGGAGACATTTTTGCTTTAGTTTTGCTGTGAACAACACAGCTTGTCTTGAAGGCAAAGTATGGTAAGTTCACGATTTCTTTTTTCTTTTTGGCTTGGCTTGAGCCTCGCTCCGTGGGCCCCCCGGCGCGGTGTGACGCAGTCTCATAGGTGTCTCTTCATGTGAAGAGCCAGGTGGTCCGACCTGGAGAAGGCCCGGTCGCATTTAAGACACTGGAAAGGTCGATGGCCCGTGTGTTTCCTGTAGTGCCGCGTGAGCTCGTCCGAACGGGCAAATTTCCAGCCGCAGCCCTCCCAGTCACAGTGATAAGGTTTCTCTCCTTTAGTGGAGACAGACACACACACACACACACACACACACACAGAGACAGAGCAGTTAGTGTTTGGCCCGCAGGTCAAAATGGCCAAACCTTCCCCCCACCGCAGAGAGAAAAAGAGGTCCTTCCTGTCCGACGGCTCGCCTGTGAGGGCTATCGGGCTGCGGTTGGAATTTGAACGCAGATCCCTATCCACCTGCTCTATCGCGTCCGACTCCTCCCGCTTCCACCGCATTAGTACAGCTGACTTTTGCAGGAGTGTTTGTCTGAATAACGCGAGAAACGTCTCCTACCAAAGAAATATTGACTACAAAGTTTGGGTTACAGTGTTAAAAGTAGAGCTGCAAGTCGATTCATCGATTAGTTGCCAACTATTAAATTAATCGCCAACTATTTTGATAATCGATTAATCGTTTTGAGTCCATTTCCAAATTCCATTTTCTGGTTTCTTTAGTCCCCGGTGTGACACTAAACTGCATATCTTTTGGGACAAAACAGGACAAACATTTGAGGACGTCACCTCGGGCTTTGGGAAACAGCGATCGACATTTGTCCGCATTTTCTGACATTTTAGGGACAAAACGACAATTCCCGATCAATTAATCAAGAAAATAATCTACAGATTAATCGATAATGAAATTAATCGTTAGTTGCAGCTCTAATTAAAAGCTGTGATACATCCTCTGTTTCCAATTATAGCTCATATTTTAATGACCCCCGTGAAGACATGGACCAATAAGACCCCAAGTAGTCCAAACCTCAATCCATCAATGTAAAACGGTGAAAAGCACGCGACTACGCCACGCAATACAAACCTGTGTGCGTGCGGTGATGTGCTTTCAGGTGCGAGCTCTTGGTGTAGGTCTTGCCGCAGCCGACGTAGTCGCACGTGTGAGTGGCGATCCTCTTCCTGGGCCAGGAGCGCCGGCCACGTTTGGGCTTCGTCTCCTCCGGCAAACAGTCCCCGCTGGAGATCAGGAGCGACTCTGGGGAGGGGTCGCAAAAAGGTCACGGTCAACGCCAGTGCACATTGGAATGATAAGCGCATAGTCACGCTGTCGGTGAACACCTCAGGTGGAGAGACTACAGTACCCACCCCCGGGAAAGAAAAACCGAGAAGAATCAATTCGGAGCCATTTAGAATTTTGATCACCGCATTCATTTACTTTTAATACGATACAGTACGTTATGTGAAACTAGAAGGGCTGATGAAAACTAAAAGCGCTCCTCTATTCGGCTCCACGTGACAACAAAAATTGCTTGTTAAAATGTAAATAGATCTTTTAAGACGTCCTGTGTGTGAGAATCCTGGCATGAGTGCTTAGTAAATGGTTAACAGAGAATGACATAACAAACGGCATCAGTCAAACATCAAGGATGTGAGGAAAGGTACACACAAATGTAAATAGCAAGGTAGCAAGACCTGCCAAGAGTTTTCCACCACAACAAACTTGTTAAAAAGTTAAAAAGTAAAGAATATATTGATTTTAGGTGCCGATATATCGATGATATTACGGTAAAAAAAAAAAATCGTACATATCGACTGTGACGGATAGGATGCACCTATGACACCGGCACTGACCTTGGTACTGTATGGACGTCTGGGGAAAGGGGGAGAAGCCCTGGGAAGGAAGAGACAGCTGGGGGTGGTGGTGGCCCAGCACCTGGTGGTCCCGGCCCAGAGGGTGGTCCGGGGACAGGGAGGACGACGAGGACAGTCTGCCGCCGGGGATTTGGCGTCCTCC
>OMKR01044926.1:0-13146 GCA_900302355.1 Cyttopsis rosea | reverse complement strand
CGGCCTTGAGCAAGGCTAATGCTGCTGAAAGTATATAGGAGATGTACCGCTAAAAAGACTCTTACCTCTTTAACAATGGCTGCAATTAGCCTTCGTGCCAGTATGATGATTGTGAACACCAGCATATTATAGTCGATAAGGTGAAAGTTCTGTATGAGAAACAACAGCAAAATTACTAAATACTATCATTACAGATTGAAACTGCAAAAGGCAACGCGTGCATTTTCTTGGTGTGAACAAGCAGACTTTAAATTGAAACTCCCAATAAGACAAAAATATGATCCAATGTCAACACAGTGTCAGCAGAATAATTAGTGGCAAACAAAACCAGAGACTAAACCACAGCTTTAACACTTAAGCACAGCGTGACCAACCCCTGGTAACCAATGGCAGGCGGGTCGACCACAGACAACTCACCAGCGATGTGTGTGAGGGGGGGTGTGAGGGTGGGTACCACCACACAGTCTTGTAGATGTTGACATAGTGGACAAAAAGGGCGACGAGGTGGCAGAAGAACAAATGCAGCTCAAACAGCACGTTGCGGTCCACAGACAACTCGGGGATCTTACAGTGCTTCAGGGGCACGACCGTCTGGGCCGCCAGCGGGGGGCTGGACATGCCCGTCCCAGAGCCATTCCTGAAAGGCACAACTCACTTTAAGCAATAGCAGCAGAACTCTTGCAAACTAGGACTTAAAGGTGCAGTGTGTAGAATTTAGTGGCATCTAGCGGAACGGACTTGGCAGAAATGGAATATAATATTCATAAGTATGTTTTGACTAGTGTATAATCCCATGAAAATAAGAATCGTGTTTTTGTTACCTTAAAACACTGGCTCTAGAGAGGGACTTTCACATTTTTCACGAGTTTCACAGCAATTCTCTTCCATGCTTAGAAGGGGAGGGTGACGGGAGATTTATTCAGTTGGTTGCTATCTGCAACCTCACCACTAGATTCCGCTAAATTCCACACTGCAACTTTAAAAGCTGAGGATTATATTTAAGATAATACAATTTTAAAAATGAGATAAGAAATAACACATATGTCCACTATCTGCCTCCACAACATTAGGTAGCGCTATGCTTGCCCAATATGGGCAAATGGCAGTTAATCTACAGTAAGAAAAAAAATCTATTAAAGCATTACTAATAAAAGTGGCATACAGTAATCATTATATAATAATAAGGCAATCTGTTATCATACAATAACAGATTGCCGGTCTACACACGTGGCATGTGGTGTAATGATGTAATGACTTGTACTAAAGTACAACCCACAGTAAATCGACTTCCATTTTCCATTGGAGAATGGCTTGACCATAAACTAAACAAGGTACAAAGCTGATCTATGCATCAAATTCAAATCAAATATCAGAATACGGTCTACGTTACTCAGCCAGCTGTGAGATATCGGTCTCACTCCTACTACTTAAGGAAAATAAGCTATGCTCCAAATAGAGCTCGTTTGATCAACTCTCAGGCTTCAGATTGTTCCAAACGTGACATTTGAGACAAGGTAGTACAGTAGGGCCCTCTCACCTTGTGCGAGATCTCACTCCTGTTACGGGGGAACTTGTGGAGTGGTTGCCGTTGCTCATGGAACCCGGCTCGCTGCTGAGTGGTGACCTGCAGTACGCAGTGCGGTTTGCCCCTCTTCTTCCACCGGCCATTGCAGACACAACCTCCGTTCAGCCGATTGGTTGCGTTTGCGTTTTCTTCACCTGTACGTGCTGAGGGCATTAAGTCAGAATGAGAATATGTTTATTCGACCAAGTGAATCATTCCCTGAAAGGAGTGCCATTTGGGTCCACTCTACATATTTAATGAAATCTGTAAAACACAATAATTTGACATGTTTGCCAAGCTAAAAACGATTAATTTAAAGTACCAATCTCAAAGAGTTTCATTTAAATGAGGTAATGAGATTACCGAATGAGGTAACACAAAGGTGAATGAGCCTATGACCCACTGATGAAAGCCCTTGCACCCTGTGCATCAGTCATGATCAGGGATTCGTCGTTTCCCGGGGAAAACAAAAAACAAAAAAAACGACATTCAGATGAAGGCAAACAGTTAAAAAAGCAAAGCGACACCAAACCGACTGACGTCGCATAGGCGACACTGTTTGGAACTCTGGAACTCTGGGAAGTGAAGTCCAAAAACACACATGCAATTATGGCTTTTCGCCATAGGTGCAGCCAAAAACAACAAAACAGAAATCGGGTTCAAGATTGGCCCATTAAAGCTCATTATTAACATACTATATGAGAAATTGTTTAATATGTTTTCTTTTTATATAACTTTCTCAAAAGGCTACGGTTTATTTTCATGTCAGTATATAGACTCATGGAAGTTGAATCACAAATATTACAGAATAAAAGATGTATTACCATCACAATTTCGTTATTTTCAGAAGTAAATCTGTTTCCCCATCCAAACAGCACATATGAATAAAATACAAAAATATTATTTTTTTAATTAAAATATGATAATTTGTGTCCCTCCGTTTTGCCCCCTCATGACATCATTTAAGCGTCATGGATGATAAAAATGTATTTTAAATTCAGAAAATAGAAAGGTCAAACTGCACCCATCTCATGGAAGGACTCAAGTACATTTTTATATGGCTTTTGGTTTTCAGGCTTTTGTTTTGTATGGGTTGGTGCATTGTACTGCAGACAGAGTAGCATAAAAAAAGCTTCAGTCTGAAAAATAAAATGTACAAATATATACAGAATAAACTAAATGTGATCTATTCACCAGAATAAGGAAAATTAAAAGGCTATGACAGCGGCTAAGTGGCAGTAGGATGTTAGTATTGACCGGGCATGAATATGAATGAGTGTAGCTGAGGAAGTACATTTTAAGTCAAAAAGTAAACTTTCATTTAGCAGGCTAAATTTGTTATCTTATGCAACTTGTATCTTGACCAGAAGTGTACATGTAATTTGACTTGAAAAGGGGCACTGATGCACAATCAAACTGATGAGAAATACAGAAAAGCTCAACAATGAAAAAAATAAACATGTTAAAAAGGTGCAGTGCATAGAATTTAGCGGCCACTAGCAGTGGGGTTGCAGATTGCAACCAACTGAATTCCCCTCCGTGTCCGTGGCGGCGAAAAACAGCGGCGTCTGTGTAGGAGAATCGACGGTGGCCGCGAAACTCACGAAAAAGTCCCTCTCTAGAGCCAGTGTTTGGTTTGTCCGTTCTGGGCTACTGTAGCAACATGGCGGCGTCCGTGGAAGGAGCTCCAGCCCCCCATGGAGATATAAATGGTTCATTCTAATGTAACGAAAACACAGCGATTCGTATTTTCATGGGATTAGACACTAATTAAAACATACTTATGAATATTATATTCCATTCCGTTTCTGCCAAGTCCGTTCTGCAAAATACCACCAATTCTACACACTGCACCTTTAATAAAAAATAAACAAACAAACAGACAGACTAGACAGAATGTGATCTATGCACAGTCTTGGTTGGTTGACTGAGAAACAACATGTTATTTATTTATTTTACACTAAACCAAAGACTTGGGGCTTGGACATTGTAATACTTTAGTAATAACATCGGAATAATTAAGATCGTTATCAAAGCACAGTATTATTGAAGCAACTATACTGCCACGCTAGCCCCTGCCGTTGTATTTAAACCACCCTGTGTATAGAACACATCCTGTATATTAAATTCCATTTTATATTTATTTTATTTATTTACACTGTTAATGTTTTGTGCGCCTGCCTCGACAACAATGCAGCAAACATTACCAAGACAAACTGCTCGTATATGATTGTACGAGGTAATCACAATGAAAACAACCGCATTCCCCCAGTGGCCTGGCCATCGGGCTGCAAACCACTAGCTTATCACCAGCGGAACCAGCACCTGGCACCATGATTCCCCGGTTCGGAACGAGCACGAAGAACGGCTCTCCCACCAGTCTACACCCCTTAATGTGGTTAAGTTTGCGGAAGCTGACTAGCTTTCTTGCCATCCGTACGGTGGCTCGGCGCCAGTGCTTTTACCTGGAGGAGGAGTAGAGTTCGCGGGCACGCGTCTGCATGGGAACCAACGTGGTTTCTACAACGAGCCACGACCCCCGACGGTTTCCGCCAAGAAGGAAGACGCGCACCGAGCAAATACAAAAGACCGAGGCCTTGTTGAGCGTCTAGCTAGCGGGTTAGCTCCCAACCGAAGCCACCGCGATACCGACGGTCTTGCTTCAGAAGCCGCGGCGTGGCACGTCGCGCTGGGTCAAACGAGACGCCTTCCTCGGAATCTTCTTAGAACCGTGCCCCGTGTTTTCATGGTAACGAGCGAGAATCCTCATTGTTGACGTGAAAGTAGCCGCCGCCGCCGCTGCTGCTGCTGCATAGGGGGCGCGGACCTCGAACGTGGCGACGCCATTTTGTAGGCCGCTTCCTCTTCCGGGGTCTGAAAACAACTACAAACATGGCGGCGATTGGACCGTCAGGACTTATGCGTCTAGCTACATCTTTACCCCCATCCACACAGCACATATTAATAAAAAATAAAAATAAAAACATTATTTTAAATTAAAATATAATCATTTGTGTCCCTCAGTTTTGCTTTCTCTCGTCACACCACCCTATTTTCCCTCCAATAGGAATAAATTGATAATATATTATCCGAATATAAAGGAAGAGTGACGTCAGTATAGCGTCATGGATGATATTCGTACATTTATACGTGAGTCATTCCAACATTTATATTTATTTATATAATATATTTACATATATATATATATATATATGTATGCATATATATATGTGTGTATATTTTTAAATACACATTTAAAATTTTTATTTTTAAATTGAATTGTATTATTATATTACCAGATGTCGTGTTACCACGTTGAATGTATTGTCTTATTGAGTGTGGAGTCATCTCTCATTATCTCAAGTCATGATCTCATTATGATGCCTTAATGTTTTCTGTTTTTATCTTAATGTCTCATGTTGTAAGACTTAAGTGATGATTGATTCAATAAAAAGTTTAAAAAAAAACATTCCTTGAAAGGAGTGCCATTTGGGTCCACATTTAATGAGGTCTATAAAACACAATCAACTGTTTATCTGTAATAACACGTTTGCCAAGCTAAAAACTATTAATTAAAAGTTCATTAACATATGAGAAAATGTTATTTAAAGTGAATAATAATGAAGACTATGAAAGAAGTCAAAAGACTGTTTATTTTCATGCCGGTATATAATCATGGGTTGAATCTGATATTTTCAGAAGTACATCCTTTCCCCCGTCCACACAGCACATATAATATAAAATATAAAAACATTTGTAATTAAAATATGATCATTTGTCCCTCAGTTTTGCCTTCTTCCGTATTTTCCCTCCAAAATGAATGAGCCGATTATTGAAGTGACGTCATAAAGAGGAAGTGACGACATTATAGTGTCGTGGATGATAAAAAAAAAAAAAGTAATAATAATAATAATAATGATGATGGCTTTCATGCCCGAGGTGGGAAGATGTTTTCTGGGAAATTTAACATGTATACAACAATGAAATTGTGTGAAAAGCAAATGCATGACATTTGTTTTAACATAAAAATACAAGGAATGCACAATTGATATTATGAACATCTGCGTATTGTTTTTTTTTAAGGAATTACAATTCACCACAGGCTGCCATCTCACTGTTTCACATGAAATGTTTAGTATTCAGAAAAATTAATTCCCTTGTCTGAATCACTTAAACTTTTTTTAAATTATTATTTAAATATTCTAGATATGCAAACAAATCAGCACTCGTGTATTTTGGCATTGTATATATTATGGCATAACGTGGCAAGTTTTCCATTTTCACCCTTTGTCAGAACAGACAAACAAGCATTCGAATTTCAATATAAAAAAAGTTTAATAAAGGTCATAAACAAAACAAAAACCCTGAGAACCCACATAGCTAGAATTCCAACACGGGGCTACAGACATTTAGCCCCACAACAGCCTTTTAATCCATGTTTGCTTTAACAAAGTCATTGGCAACTTAGAAATGTGTGGACTTCTACCAAAAAGCTACACGGTGGCACTCCAGGCGGTACAGGGTACTCCCACACACGAGTCCAGCCTGCAATGTCCGAGACACTGCAAACCGCTTTGCTGCCTCCAACGCTTTTCAAAGACCTGCAAGGTGGAGGAGGGAGGGACTTGACGTTATTTATCTTGGTAGCTAGAATGGTTAGTCAAGAAATGTATTTGTTGTCAATAAGGGTGTGGCTCTTCGGATTTGACACACTACAATTAAAACACCGCCAGAATGTTTCCATCACGTTTCAGAGAACCAAATTCAACCTTGAAAGTCACGACGTTCTGCTTTGCAAGCTCAAACGAGGAAAACAAATGCTTTTACATTTACCCTTAACTAAAATGACTTTCATGCAAAGGTTTTTAATGAACTCACCGTGCCGGCTTTTCTAGGCTGTCACAAAAGGATTCAACTTTTCCTAGCCACAATCCTGACAACCTAAGAACAGAAAACTTAAATCAGACCCAATATGCAAGTCACGCATTGGATAACACACCCATGCAACATGTACATTATACTATAAAAGCATCATGCATCTTGAGTCGAAAGCAGTTTTTTTTTTGTTCAATGGGATTTTACACGTTTAGTGCAAGTGTAAATTTAAAGCATTCTACACTCTACCAATTTATCAAGATGGTATTTGTGAGTGAAATGAATGGACCATTATTATTAGAGCAAGAGTTGCATTAAAACCATTTCTGATTGTTTTGTATGGCTAATTTTTCACGGAATAAATAACTACCAGTAGCAGATTTTAAACTACAAGTGTTTTTGATAACAGGTTTTGGATGACTTGCATGACTTGATCTTTTATACAGAAGACAAAACAAATAATCTAACAGATGAGTGTTGGGGTTAGTTTTACCTTCTTGTGGCGATCGTTTGGCTTTTAGAATCCTCTCCTCTGCGATTTTTTTCTTTTATAAAAACAACAGCCAGCATGACTTTGGATCAAGGTCAAGTAAGATCCCTGTAAGCTTGATTTGAAATACTGTTGAAATTCGGTGATTTCAAATGGCTGAAGATACACTGCTCGCTGAGGAGCTCCAAGAGGTATGCTAGCTAAAGGTTGATGACATAATACACATTAAAGCACTAGAAGCTACAATAGCAGACATGTATTACCACAACGTTAAAAGCTTTTTGTTTTGGAGGATGACATTGCAGGTTATCTAGATAAAACTTTAAAGACAAACACGAAAAGCTTGCACTAAGGATGAACAAAGATTCTTTGTTTTTTTTTTTATGTTGAATTCTTCCAGAGAGTTGAGCACCTAAAATATATGTGCAATTAATAAGGGCTCTTAGATTCAACAAATGCAAAATACCATGTTTAGAATGATTAAAAATGAACTAGCCTTTATTGATACAACGCACTGCAGCAAAACATTTTTGGATATATTTTGTATCCTATTTAGCAAAGAGTACACAAGCATTATGCATTTTGGAGACCGCACTACTTTGGAACAGATACAGTTGTCCTAAGATTATGCACATAATATTGAGTTGGCTGCAGCTTTCTTTGCAGACCGCAAAGACCGTTTGCTACTTCTAACTGCAAAAAAAAAAGGAAAAAAAAAGGATCCTAAATATTTTTAAGCAACTTGTAATACATTGTTGATCAAAATATACTAAGTGCGCCAAACTAAAGGCAATTGTGGTCAGATTTTATGGTATTTTAGGAGATTATCTGAATGGATCATGAGAAGATTTGGACACAAATGCAATACAGCATACCTCTAGAAAGTTTTTGTTTTAACTCCGAAGAGCTCAGAGAGCTGCGTTTGGATTTTTGAACTACATCTATTTATTGGAGTTACTTTGATTCGCCATAGATATCCTTTGTTGTCCAGTCATTGGGGACATTTGAATTGCAGCCTAAGACAACTAAATCGCCACAATCACATCTTGTTAGGAACAATTAACTGAAATGATAACCATCAAACAGATATAACTAAACAGTATATCTTTCCTCCATTGAATTTTTTTGTAACTACGTACCAAAACATTTACTGGAAACAGAGCAATGAAACTTTGCAGTTTTTCTCTTGAACGCTAAAAATGCATCTAACAAAAATCGTAGTTTAAGTAGATAAAAAAATAAGTCAACATAAAATAAACATAAAAAAAGGAACCAACAAGAGGGAAATTACTTTTGGAAAAAGTTAAAACGTGTTACAATTGTAGACAGTTGCTAGAGCAACCCTCTACCAGAAGCCATTCAGTATCTTCCGTATGGGTGCTCCCGATACGCTCCCTTGGTCTGCCTGGAAGGGTTAGCTTTGCCTCCGGCTCCAGAGTTGGCCCACGAGCCGTCCCAATCATCTTGAGCTACAAAGATACAGCGAAAAACACAGACTTTTCAGAGACATGTAAAGTGAGGCTACCAGGAGACATACTTATAAAGACGTACTTTAAAATACAACTCAAAAGTTTCATATGGCCGAGGAGAAAGGAAAGAATATTCTTTCATCTTACCGTAAGTCTCATACGTAGCCTCCTGGGGCTCTCCGTGGCCATAATCATAGTATTCAGTATCCCTGGGGACAGAATAAAAGTAAATACCCTACCAAGTTCAAATGTAAACCAAGGGGGGGCAGGCGTGTGTTCACTTACGCGGGTGCCGGTTGTTGATTATAATAATTCTCGTAGCCCTCATAGGCAGTCTCTGTGTAGGACTCTTCATATGGAGGCTGGAGAGAAAATCAATATATTAACTGACCAAACATCTCACAGCAATTTAGCTTAATTGAAACAAATCAGACAGGGAGAGTGTGTCACATACATATTCTTCATAGCCTTCGGCTTTAGGCTGTGACGCTTGTTGGGGAGGAAGCTGGTGGGACAGAGACGAGGGCGGGAGCATCCTTGGTGCCCCTGACGCAGGGGGTCTTGAGCGGGTAGCAGCTCCTCCTCTGGCAGGTGGAGCAGGAGGCCCACCCCTACCAGCCGGTGCTCCTCTAGGGGCACCACCCCTGCCTAGACCTCCCCTGGGAGCTCCACCACGGGGCGCACCACGAGGTGCTCCACGGGGCATTCCTCGTCCCCTGTGAAAAGAGCATGAGCGTCAATAACAGTAGACCCATTTACTAAAAAAATAAAATAAAAAGAAATCTGAATATATGCGACCGACTGAAAATAATAAAGCAAAAACAACCACAGGTCCTACCTGGGCCCACCAGCATTGTGTGGTCCACCTCTACCCCGCCCTGGACCACCTCGTCCCCTTCCTGAACCATCCTGAGCTCCGTTCAGGTAGTGCGGGTCCATATACTGCTCCTGCTCACCGGGCTCCTATGAAAACACATGATGGAGATGATCAGCCTGGAGATCCAAGACTAGATGTGGCTGGACAATGAAGAGCTGATCAGAGACATGGTGGGTAATATTAGATGCATACCGGGATAAGGAACTTCTTGACTTCATCCATGGCGTAAGCCATGCGCATGTAGGCCTCTGGTATGGGAGCCGTCACCTCAATGAACACATGCAGCTCCATGGACAGATGTGCATATTTAGCCTCGCCGCCCTTTCTCAGCTCTTCCTCCTGAGGATCGCAATGAAACCAAATGACATGTTGAACAAAATGCAGTGGGATGGGATGCCGTTCATGACACTAAAGTTACTGTTCATTTTTAATACCAGTTTCTGACAGAGGATAATTGTAATTACCGTAATTTCCAGACTATAAGCCGCTACTTTTTTCCCCCACACGCTTTGAACCCTGCGGCCTAAACAACGATGCGGCTAATCTATAGATTTTTATGGGCTAACGGCCTCAAGGGGGCGCTCTAGCAGGAAGCGCAAGAGCGAGACAGAAAGGTGGAAGAGATAATGCGCCAAGGAAGACACTAGTTTGATTGTGTTTTGAACAGCCATTTTGCACATCATGCACACACCCTCATCATGGAAAACACACGAATGAAAAATCATTCACCAAAACTGGCCGCATGCGAAGAGCAACTTTTGCTCAAGTCTGCCAGTGGATCCTGACAGCGTGGAGCAGTGTGAAAAAATCCACGATCACCAACGGGTTTCGAAAGGCTGGACTGCTACTTGATGAAGAGAACGGCACAAGCACAAATTCGCCTCAAGACGAAAGTGACATTGAGAGCGACAAAGAGAGACTGTGAAAGTGTCTGACGAAGTCATTCTGAGGCTGTTCAATTCCGACACTGAAGACGACGACTTCGGTGGTTTTAGTGTGCAGGAGGAAGATAGCGATCAAAGACTTTTCTGGTAGGCTGGTTATTTTTTTAACCAGCCGTGTTACTGCAGTTTTACTGCCGTGTTACTGCAGTTTTACTGCAGTGTTACAGGCACTTTTTGGAAAAATGCATTTATTTACGGAAATTAAAAATTAAAAAAAATCTTTCTGTGCATCATCTTTTTGTAAATATCTCATGTTACAACGTGGACACCTGCGGCTTATAGACAAGTGTGGCCTATATATGTTTTTTTTTTCTTTCTAAATTTAGTTGGTGCGGCTTATATTCAGTTGCGCTCAATAGTCCGGAAATTACGGTATTAAAGATATTGACATGGGGTAAGATTTGTCTGCTCGTCACAGCAATCTTACCTTAACCTTGTCTCTCATGGAGCCCTTTCCCAAAACAGAGATCTTAGCCCCAGTCTCCTCTTGAAGCCTCTTGATTGTGCTGCCTTGAGGTCCCAAAAGCTTACCAACAAAGTTGACCTACGAACAAAATACAGAATAAAGCAAAGGAAATGTCTGCCGTTTCTGATCATGGTGAGAACCAAATCGGGTTAACTCAATTCTACATCGCTATGATTCTTGACTCCGTAGCGAACGTAGAATTCAATCCACCACTTTCGCCTTTTGCAGACTTGCTCATAATTGAAAACCTAAAAAAATATAAAAATAAAAAACAGAAGTAGGGGAAAAAGGGGTTAAATGCAAACTCGTGGACTCACCCTTGGGAATTGTTTGGATGGAATGAGCACCCGCTCCTTGAGTTTGAGATTTCTGGTAGTAAACAGGTCCAGGTACGTTTCTTTGTCCGCCTCTTTCTTGGCCTCTCCTTTCTGGATCCTTTCGATCTCTGTGGGAAAAGGGAGAAATCGGTGTAAAGCGAGTCTCGTTGGCACTTGTGGGAATCAGATTTTTACCCTCAAGACCTGGCACAAGAAAAACCTCACAGGGAACGTTAGAAAAACAAAACCACACCTTCTTGTACAAAACACATGCCAAAGACAAGCACATGAAGCTAATTATGTGGGTCTTCACTTCTCTGGGGACAAGGCCAACACCACGCATCAGGTAATAATGTTACAACGACTAAAACCGGTGCTAACTTAGCTCCTGTGCTAACTGAATTACACAAAACAGTGAATATATATATTTTTTAATATAATTAAAACAAATTTACAATGTAAACTGTCGCTACAGTGTTTTATTTGTTGTTATTTTTCACGCTTGTTGATTATTTTATGCGGTTTCTACTCCGTTGATGTGTTATTATTGCGATCTGCAGTCCAACCCCCTCGCCGCGAATAGAAAACACGTGTTACTCCGAGACCATTGTTCGGGCCTTCGGCTAGCTTAGCGGCGACTTATCGGAGAAAGAAGGGGGGAGGAAAAAAGGACCGCCGCGCTTACAAACGCGGCGCGCCCGCGTTGGTTTAGCCGGCGTGGGTCACAATACCTGCGGAAATAAGCTTCATGGCGTGGGTGAAGGATGAATCCAGGCTGTCCTTCTCCGCCAGGAGCTCCGGAAGGTACTTGCTGTCCTCCATCTTGGATTTCTTTTGTGTCAGGCTCGAGTCCATGGCGGTGGCGGCGGCGTCGGCCTTATCGTTCGCAAGGCTCATCGTGCACACTTACGTTGCTTACTGGTCCTTAACTGTCGGGGCTGAGCGGCTATAAAAGGAAGCAGGTATTTCGCCGTAGTCGTATAAAAACCGCTTGAGAGTCCTTCCGCACCGCTATCTAGACCGGAGTGGCTCGGCTGTGGCGCAGCTGCTCGCTGGAAACCGTGGCTAGAGCAGATTTGATAGGATCCCGCGATATTATTTGTCCGGAGTAGGCGTTGAAATCTCGCGAGATCATCCATATGGGCGGACCGGCGTTATGCTGCGTTCTCGTGAGCCCGGGAAATCCGTAACTCCGAATCGGTAATTATGCGCGAAATGTGTTCCATTGCGATCCATTGTTCGGGAAAACAGAGCGGATCGCCCGTAGTGCGTGTTTGCTTGGCCGGCGTGTGAATTCTACAAGTTACAAAACGCGTGCTGACATCACACGAAACTACAGCGTAGTAGATCGAAGATAGAGGTGGTTGAAATACATATTTTTTAAACAATGCAAAAGGACACTTTGTTCCCATGTTGCTGTGACGTCAGATCTGTTATCTTGACAAACTTGGGACCGGGCGATCTGCCCGCGAGATTCTCATTCCGTTCGTTTGCATTGTTCCCGGTAAAATGTCGGATTTTTCCGAGTTCTGACTTCAATGGAACGCAGCATTGTACCATTCTCCCGCTCAGTTTCCCGGTCTTGTGTTTTCTTTTCAGCCGCAGCAGTTTCATATCAAATCACATTTTACACCGACATTCAAGTTATAGTTATTTTAACCCTTGACATCAACACTTATTATCAACACGTTACAGCTATTCTCCCGTTCACTTGGATGACAGTTGGTTGATGTCATCAAGTGTCATGGTGACCGTTACGACCAGGTCCGTGTATTCGAGTATAATTCGGTTTTGGATTGAAAACGGAATAGAACATGAACAGCCCGTTTTGCTATTTCTCTTCAGATACAAAACGGAAAATGTGAAAACGACTTCCCTCCTCTTTTCGGTTATTGACGAATTCAGAGAAAAAAAACACCAATGTTGTCGTGTTAAGGGGCTTTCACATAGGACGCGGTGTGCACTGCGCTCAATATATATATTTATTATATATTAATATATATAGGTTCTATATCCTTTTTTTTTTATATCCTAGTTGTTCAGGTGCACTTGATACCAAATATTGGTATTATAAGTGTTATTTTCGATATCAGAAATTGAAATATTTATATAACCCCTTCAACTCGTTAGGATAACTAATATTT
>OMKR01044925.1:0-12096 GCA_900302355.1 Cyttopsis rosea | reverse complement strand
CCCTCCCTTCTTCCATTCTTCCTCACTCCCCCCTTCTTCTGCCTTCCTGCCTTCGCTCCTCCCTTTCTTCCTTCTATATGTGACAGTTCCGGATTCCACCCGGATTCCACATTCATTCATAGCAACGCTGACAAAAACAAATCAAAGTTTATTAAAATTACACATGTCGCGTGTCCAAATTGCACTAGATTCGATGCTGCACATCCTTGGGTTCCCAGCAATACACCCACCAAGCGTGAAGCAGATCGGATGGACGGTTGTTGAGATAATCGAAGGACATACATACAACAGACCTTCCTTTATTAGATAGATAGATGAATGGCAATCAAGGGAACTTGGACTGGAAGCTGAAAGTCTGGTTGTTGCCCCCCCCCGCTGCTCTGGGAAGGGTCATGAGATGAGAGATACATGGAGTCTGACATTCTTGGAAACAAAAAAAAAAACTTTCTGAGATCAATTCCTTTTATATTCCTGTGATGGTTAATGTGCCTACACTGATGCCTAATGTTCTCCCAGTGTTGCCGATTACATTTCCGTGATCCTTTCCAGCGTCCACACCTCAGTTTACTCACTCCCCCAGAATCTCACATCACATGAGACTCAAGAGCAGTTTCTTTCCTCATTCAATCAAGCCACTAACAATACAGGCATGTGACCTATCTGAGTTCCCATCAGTCATTGTTGAAGACACTATGGTCCGCGCTTTCTTTGAGGGAGCAAAGTGCAGCTCCGCACCTGGGTGTTTGCCAGGGCAGAGCCTGAGTCAGCGGCCACGTTAATTTAATGTCAGAACAGCGGTCTTGGTTCATAACCACTGTCCAGAAAGGATTGTCCACACAAGGAATTCCACAGTAGCACTCAGCTGAATAGGTCTATCTCTGTCAGGTCAGGTCTCTGCTTCTATTTGGAAAACCCCACCCTTTTACCTTACAACTGTTTGTCAATGTCATACAGTACATCAACACTGTGTCTTTAGTGACCCGTACAAAGCCTTTTCCTGCGACGCACAACAATCAATGTCAGAGTCTGTTTCAGTTCAGTCACCCTTCAAAGTCATATTTGTCCCGCCCAATTAAAAACACAAAGGTTGATTTTGCGATTTGTCAACCAGAAGAACTTGTTTCAGTTGCTGCCAGGTTTATTCTGAGGCCTGGAGATTGCTGTGGTGTTGTAAACATGCTGTGTTGTTTTACTTTGGATGGCTGACGATGGTCATCGATGAAGCTCGCACATCACCAAATGCAGGTGTCGTGCTGTCCTGCCCAGTCCCTGTCGAGGGAACGAGGCCGAGACTGGCGTGGATCAATGCAAAAGGCATTACTGTTGCTAGTGCTCAAAGGAATGTAGCTGGCAGGGGTAATGGGGACACCCTGTTGCTCATTTACATTCTACAAGAAAAAATGTCCAATGTCCAATGTCCTCTATTTAAAAAAATAAAGCTTTTGTTGTGACCGCTAAAACAGCCTTACTCAGGCTGCACCATGAAGAAGGCTGTTAATGCCGACGGGTGTGAGATGCAGCCCAGATCTGTTCTACATGTTTGTCACATGGCTATGCTTTAAGGATTGCATTGTGAAACATCCTTCACAATAAGGGTTTTTTATTTTTTGATACTTTGTTTTGCCTTTCATCACATACTCTGCTTCTGAGCAGCTCAGACATTTAATGTCTTTGTACAGCAAGATTACACTTAAGTCATTGCAATTTTGCCCTTGATGTCCAGTTGGACACAAGACATGGCCAAGACAGGTCACTAAAGGTAAGGCACCAAAAATGATGAGTAATTGATATAGGCTTATATGTGTGCGTGCGTGCGTGTGTTTGTTTGTACCGTGTGATGTATGCAGGTGCTTATTTGCCCCTTCACATCCGCCTGAGAGGAGGAATTCTGTAGCCCAGCGAGGCGCATCATCCCAGTAATGAGTTCTCACCTGTATCTTAAGCAGCGTAACGGCGGGGGCAATTAGTCATATTCAGAGAGCAGACGCTCCAGCCTGGCTTGTGACTGCTGGCCGGAGTTGTAATTGGGGATCGTTTCCATGACCTTGGCACCTTTCACCTGCTCTCTGCTTCAGGGCTTGGAGGGGTCAGAACAATCGCCTCCAACTTCTACGTAGGTGTAGAAATTAAACGACAGAGCGGCTCATATGCACCAGCTTCCATGAGCCAAAATCCTATCGGAGCCTTTTCTGTTTTATTTTTATTTTTATTTCTTTAAATTTTTTACTGAAAGATCGTTTGTTCTACAAAAGTGTATACAGTAACCAGTAGAAACTGTTTCATCTTTAGCGGTTGTAACTCAAGAAGTGGGTCATCCTCTTTATTATTATGCACGCTCAGGCTGAGTGATAATTCCACATAATCATTCATTGTCCTTCAATGCTATTGATTTCAAAGTGTTATGATACACAATTTTATAGTCCAAATGAATGATGATAGGATCCTGCTTGAAATGACCTAAATGGCCTGTTTTTACCTCATGAGGCCTAAAATACATTTGTGTCGAAACCAATTTCCTATTTCCAATAGGAATTGTTGATACAGAGGTTTATTGTTCATTGTATTTTTTTAGGTCTATTGTATTTTGCCAAATTTCTATTTTTAGTCATTTTTTATGTTTATTTCATATTTCCATTTTGTATTCCTATTACTTTATTCTCATTATCACCAATTGCTTCGATGTGAACTCCTGTGACACCTCTATCTATCTATCCCTTCCATCTGTCTGTCTGTCTATCTATCTATCCGTACTATTAAGCAGGATTTTTGTAATGATGCAAAATTTGGGGCTTTACAATCTTAGGTTCTTAAAAAATAATTGGAACATATCAACAAGACTAGAATAAATAAGTGCTTCCCTATAGATAGAAAATGCAGTAATGTTTCGGTTGAGGGTATAAACCATCATTAATCCTGTATAATGCTGTGTAAACTGTGACTGGATCAAATTGTGTCTGTCGGTGGGCATTTGGAGGTTATGGTGGGGAAGGGACAGGCTTAATCCTCCTCTAGCCCAGTCACTACTTTGCTCTTTCTGCATATTTTAGCTCATCCTCTCATTCATTTTTATTTTATATTTCTTTGCATTGACTGGGCTCCTCGAGCGGTCAGGTCTTGTCACTATAAACGTGAGAAATTGTTTATTTGTTTTTGTTTAGCTCTGGAACAGCAAAACCTTGAATCTGTGTCCAACTGCGAGGGAAATTAATTAACTGAACGCCAAATTATAATAGTTGAAGAATGTTGTTCTTGGAAATGGTGGAATACATTTCTCACTTTTGACAGGCTGGGAAATGGCTTCTTATCGTCGCTGAGTAGTGCATAGCCTACAGAGGTAGTGTTTGTTTCTGCTCCCACACATTCCATTTCAGACCTAAAACCATTATCGATTGCTCACGCTGACCCCTTAGCTTCGGTGATTGAAGAGCATTCCGATCGCTTCTTGCTCCGGGAAAAATGCAGATGCACCATTTAGAGTTTACTTCATCATTTTAGGTTATTCCTTTTCCCCATTACTGTTTTTTTTTACCTGTCCTATTTTCTGCCTCATATCAGCCTGAAACATACACCCATGAATCTGTGACAAATGATGTTTGTTACTTCTTGCCAGCCAGACGTGATTGTTCTTTTCTGGGCCATTAGTGCCTTGCTGTGTTGAGCCGTGCGTGGTTGTTGGCTCTCCCCAGGATGAAACCAGGGAAAGACCTTATGCGGCCATCGTTGACGTGGCTGTGAAAGCCACTGTGGCTGCAGGCTGGAGAGGATGTCCTACCTTCCACACATTCCACCAGGGTGTCGCCGACTCGCATTTCCAACTCTATTCTCGTCTTTGACACACTTTGTATGAATGACAGTTCAACCTTTCTCACCCACGAGTTTCCTGGATGGATGGGAAGGAAGAGAAAAAGCATTTTACCGTGTACGTCTTATTTTCCTCTCAGTTACACGTTGCCCTCAGCAAAGCTTTTTATATGTATGCATCTGTGTTATTTCATGACAGCTTCCTTAACGTTGATTCAGCATTTCCCCATTGCTGATTCAATGCTGCCACGTCTCTAAGCAAGTATATATTGTATGTGTCAGGGTATAGAGTTCCTCTGGGACGCTAAATGCAGTCTTGTATTCCCATCAATCTCTGACCTGCAGCCTGGACACCTCATGGCCAGCGCTGCTGTGTCTTTGTGCCAGACACATTGCTGCCCTGACCCTGTCAACGCTCTGTCAACATTGAGCTTCAGTGTGTGGTTTTGAGGACAGACCCTCCTTACTATTTGGTCCTAATAAAGAGCTACTATCTTATATGTGTTTCCGATTAGTACAAATGGCCCCATAGAGGCGAACATAAATTATGCTAATCTGTTTTTCATCCTGCCTGACTGCTGGGCCAAGTGAAAAGATAATGAACCTCATTTGTCAAACATTGTGCTGTATAGTGTGTATAATGTATAATGGTGCTTGTATAGTGAAGAGTATGTGTGTTCATTTCAACAACTTCTGTTGGATTTTGAGAATTGATTACCCTTGCTACAGAACACAATTAGCATTCATTCTGGTTACTTTCCTCACTGAATACAGTGTGAATATGTTGTCTTGGGAGCATAATGAAATCACGCAGGTTAGCAGTATTTGTACTGTCGGCTGGATCTGCCCGCTGCTCTTAGGTGTTTAGACCAGAAAGGTTAGAGAAGTGGCACACGTAATAGGACCTGACATCGCTGAGTGCATGTTTAGAGTCTGAAGTGCTATAACGTTGTGGGAGTATAATATCTGTTGTTGTTGTTATCATCATCACCATTACAACCATTACTGCCTTGTTGATATGCATGCTCAAGCATGGGTTTTATCTGTTTGTGTACAGGGTAAGTGTCTATACCTAATATGTGCATGTGTTTATTTGTGTGCATGTGCGTGTGTGTGCGTGCATGCGCAAGTTCTTCTCGCGTCTTCCTCGTTAATCACGGCGATAGTGTGTTAATGAGACATTCCTGCAAGCAATTAGAGGCCGGCTCTGCTGGCTGACTGCATTGTAATCACTGGAAAATAAAAGATGCCCACCGCCCGCTTGGGGAGTTGGGGGCACAGCGAACGTTCATATCCAGAGAGCTGGCTACTGTTTGACAATGTTTGATACTCATACAGAAGCCTTGACTTCCTAAATGATATTTATTTTTGTGCAAATGTCTTATACTGCTTTGAAATAATAATCAATCTCTAGTTAAAGGTACAATATGTAATTTCTGCCGCTAGGGGTCTCTCAATCAAAACAATAACACAAAGCGATGAAGTTTGATTAGAGTAGGAGTAGCGTGGGATCACGGGAGTTGTAGTCTTCATTTGTCATGTGTGCGCTTTACGGGGACTGCTTCTGCGACAGCAAATGGCAATAAATAATCGTGCTCCATTAAACAATAGTTAGTAAAGTAATAGTAGAGCAATACAAACAATAATGGAGTAGAAAAAAAGTTTTGAAAAGAAAAAGTTACATGGAGTCCTCTGACGTAACATCCGGTGTCCCCCGTGTTGCCCCAGAAGTTGTAGCAGTAGAGGGGGTGAAGGGGAGAGACGCCATGACAGGCGACCTAATGAAACGCTCCGTTACCAACATTAAAATTAGGGATTTCTCTGGATTTGAAAATTGTTGGAAACATTTGGGATAATGTAAGACAAACACAAACAAAATATATAACATAGGTCTAGTCATTTTTAGAAATTTTAATGTGGAAAAGTTACATATTGTACCTTTTTAATAATAAATATAGAGCCGTAAAAGATCCACTTAAATCAATGGACAGATTATTTTAAAACACGGTAGCATTGATGCAGTTCATTTGATACCGTAAAAGCATTGTATGGGGTTCAGAGAGTGTCAACTCCTCAGAATATAGCAGAATACCCATCTATTTTAGTTTTGGTAAACACATTTACTCGGGACAGACCCCCATTACCACAGTCCCCCCCCCGGTACCACTGAGCGAACGGCAAAGGACCCTCGTACAGGTTGACTTTTCTCTGTAATTCCTAGTTTTTCGTCAAAGAAAAGCAATCACTTCCAACTCTCCAGCTGGCTTTGACCTACAAAGGGGAAGAACATTGAACATTACCCCTGGATCTGTTTACCTCCCACTTCACTATCTAACTGTGCTTCGCTCTGTATTTAGTCATGCCAGTCGCTTGTAATCTCCCAAGACAATTTTATTTTGTTATCCAGACTAGATAATCACCTCTTGACATGTTAGTCAAGAGGTGATTATCTAGTCGGTGATTATCTTACCCTCAGTCATTAGTCACCGTCATGACTGAGGGTTGGGGTGGAGGGAACAGTGGTCGTAGAGGAGTAAATTGGACGTGGGAGATCGTGAAGGAAGTCAACGTCGAATGTTCTGACGCGCGAGACTTTCCGTCTGGGTATTGCAGGATGTCTCAGGCCCGTTGTCTTTCACCGTGTTATGCTAGACAGGGTAAAACAACCAATTGTCGCCCACAACGGCCGTTGTACTTCCTGAGGTCCTGAGGCTGTCGGATCGCGTCCCCCCATCGGACTGAACATTCTTTTAAATACAGCGGGATGTGGCAACGGGCCAATCGGGGCCCACTTTCTCTAGCTAAATTAAACAGCCTCTACCTGTCCAACAGTGACCATCGCACGTGATGATATGCTCCGATGAGGCTCCTACACAAGCGGATCACAATTCAGAGATATGTGTGTGTGTATCTGTGGAATGGAGCCGCAGTTTATGATAAAGGGGGAACAGGGGAAAACCACATTACAAACAAATTCCTTTGTCCCACCCCTAGAGCCTTCCTCAAGACATTACTGCTTGTGATATTTGTGGGGGAAGGGAGGAGTGAAGGCGAAGGAATTACTTACGGAGATGTCGTCACCGGTGGAGCGTCACGGCACTCACTGGAGTGTGATGTTGGGAGAAGCCGGTTTGGAGGGTTGCTGAGTCCCTGGGGACCGCACAGACAGCCACCACACCCCAATGTTCTCAGCTCCGCTAGCGGTGATGACAGCGTTGCCTTCAGAGCAGACTTTGGCTCATACTAGGGGTTTGGGAAACCGAGCAACAGAAGATTGCACTGTTTTTTACAAAAGGACGGATGCAAGGGGGTTGGTCATGGGGGATTCACACAAAGGGTCTCTACTGTACATGCAAACATCTGTGATTCTCAGACATACATGTACAAAGTACATCAAATGGCCTGCTTAGATTTATTTTTTGCAAACACATTCACTCGGGACAGACCGCCATTACCACGGTTTCCCTCTGGTAGCAGTGAGCGAACGGCAAAGGACCCACATAGGACAGGTTGACCTTTCTCTGTAATTCCTAGTTCTTCATCATTGAAAGGAAACCATTCCTAGCTCTTTGGTTCACTTTGACCTACAAATGCAGGGTAGAATTTAAAGCCAAAGTCAAGCTCCTTAGTTCATAGTCTTTGGGTCACAACTACTGGAATATTAATCTGTTAGAGATATTGATGGGGAATAGCTCACCAAGGTATCACAGCAGTGCAAACGAATATATTTATTTCATTAGGAGATCCATCCTAGTTAGTGCTGATTAGTGCAGATGATGCGGAGTGGTTCAGAGAACAGGTCACTGGGAATGGCTGTGTCGCTTCCTGTGACTAGTTCACTCCATTACTGGGCCAACCAGGGTCACTGGCTTCTACTGAGTCAGTCATCACCCACTGGGCCTCTGGTAACTGATGCTTGCAGCACTTCCACTGCAGAGATGCACATGGAATGTTAAACATTTAAATTCAAACAATTCAGTAATGCAGTAATCCACTAGGTCTAATTCCTTGTACATGTCAATATTTTAGATCTGATGTTGATTTTGTGAAGAATTGATTTCCCACCGTTCTTGCATGTATTGCAAGAAGGGGATCCGTCTTGCATCCGTCAAGCTAAATCAAAGCATGTATTTCTCATAGCCTGTGACTGGCTGCCTCCGCAGTCAACAGACTGTGGAATTGAAATAATAAATTTATTAATTGGTTTGTAATGACATGGAACATGTATAAATAGAGGGACGGCTGACAATGCAAGCAGTTTAGCTACATAAGTACTATATGCACTGTATTTACGGCCTGTCTATCTGTGACCACGTGGCATTCTGGGACATTCCTGTGCACCCAGAGTCACAATGTTCTACCCTTTCAGTGATGTCATTCCCGCACTCCACCTATCCTGTGCGACCATGACCGTGCCACCACCGAGATGCCGTGGAACATTACCTCAACATAGTGACAGAATTCTGTTTCTGCACAATAACAAGCTCTGAAACACCCTGAAATGTCCTCATGGACTCTTTCTGCAGCTGTAATTCAAGTGTTTCATAAACATGCACTCCAAATAGTCTGATTGGGACAGGAAATGCAAATGAGTGGACTCACACTCCCATAGCTGTAGCAGAGATTGTGCCACTGTAATAGACTCAAATAGAGTAAAGAGAAACTGCAAACCTGGGAGGAAAGTGGGAGGGGACAGCCCACAGCTACGTGGTTCATAGTACATTGACTGTTTATTGTAGTTTGTTTACACCTACCATTCATGCTTAAATCATTTTTAAGTGGTATGATGGTGATTACATATTGTAAACAGGAGTTGAAATATATTGTAATTTTTGCCAGGGAACCCATGGCAGTGCCAACTACCGACTTGGCCTACATAATTACATAGTTTCTAATGGCACTATTTTGGAGTGTGTTTAGGACAATAAATTGCACCCACGTTTCACACCAGCTCATTGATGCCTCATTCAGGGTTGTCAAGTCTGCTATCGTTAAACCTCAAACGCTCCTTAAATTTCCAAATGAGCTCGCGCAGAAAACACATCAGCATGCTGGAAGTGCTAAATGCAAATGGGAACACTCACCATTAATAAGAGGGATCAGAGATGTCCATGAGTAAACATTTCAAAGCGTGTGGCTTTGAGTGATTCTGCTTAACAGCTTCGTTTCTTCTCCCTTCAGGATAAGATCAATGCTCAAAACACAGCAGAGCCTCACACACAACTATAGTTTGGAAAAAAAATGCAATTATGGAGTACTCACCGTTGTAAGAGGAGATATTTCTTTGTGCGTTTTCCCTTCCTTTCCCTCAGTATATCTGGAAATGGAAATATTCCAACATGGTGGGGATGGATGGAACCGTTCGTTCTAATTCTGAGGGTTCATCACAAATACACACAAATTTAACAGATGATTGCAAAAGGGATTTTTTTTTGGAATGACTGAGTCGAATGCTTGTTTCTTGTCTTGTGGCTGGCTTTGCTGGACTTACTCATTTTGTTCAGGTATTTTTTAAATGGAACATTATGTGGTCTGATTGGTCTGGTCTGTCCATCAGGGAACATCTTCAATTAGGAGTTGTACGCTGCAGTTCTCTGTAACCAAATCCTTTACATTAAAGGTGCAGTGTGTAGAATTAGTGGCATTTTGCCACACAACGGACTTGGCAGAAATGGAATGGAATATGGAATATAATTTTCATAAGTATGTTTTAACTAATGTATAATCCCATGGAAATTAGAATCATTGTGTTTTCGTTGCCTTAGAATGAGCCGTTTATATCTCGATGGGGGGCTGGAGCTCCTTCAACGGACGCCGCCATGTTGCACCGCCATGTTTCTACAGTAGCCCAGAACGGACAAACCAAGAACTGGCTCTAGAGACGGACTTTAGAGGCCACCATAGATTCTCCTCCACGGACGCCGCCATTTTGCAACACCACGGACATGGATGGGAATTCAGTTGGTTGCAATGTGCAACCGCTAAATTCTACACACTGCACCTTTAAACCTGGACTCTGTCTTCAGGGGACACAATGTGTCTCCAATGTTTCTCTAAAAACCCCTCACTGTGCCTGTGTTGTCGGCCTGCTCGCTGAACTACCTCACTACCATTGGAATCAGAGAATCGTCCCTCCGTTCCCCTCCTCTCCCGCCTCACCCAGCGGGTCGAGGGGTGTGGCTCAACACGGGCCTCCCTGACACTATTACTATACCTCTCTGTTAAACTTTAATGGAAAGTTAATCCCTCTGGGCTCAGGTGTCCCTGTCGCACCACACCGACAGTGGTGTGAGACGAGGGCCAGAGGTGAAGAGGGTGTTGTCACATTTACCTGTGTGTGTGTGTGTGTTTGTGTGTGTGTGTGGGGGGGTGTGTGTGCTTTCGCATGCCTTATTGACGCAGTTTGACGCGTGTGCATATGTGCCTTCTCACTATGTGTTGGAAAAAAGGTGTGAAATCTGTCACTTGTTATTGCACCGGTGCTTTGCCAGCATTTATAAGGGGGAAGTTTCCATAAAATTGTCTCTACTGACAAAAATATATTGCCACCTTCATGGGCCTTATTTTACGCTGTGTTTGCACAGGAGGTGATGTAACCGTCCCATTGGCTGTTTAGAGAGCGGCTACATGGAAAACTGGCTTGGAACATGAGAGAAAAAAGGGCGTGTGTGGCCAGCTCAGTTCTACGACATTGAAACAACATGCTCACTAACTGGAGCAGAAGCTCCCAAATGATATAATTCTGTCTCATTTTGGGAGAACATATCTCCCAGCTCAGACCCAAGGCCCATGAACCCATATTGCTCCTCTTGTTATGCCGGCAAACATCAGAAGTAGGCTGATGACCTATTTTAGGCTCTAAACTCAGAAGAACAAGCTATTTTTTTTGGGGTGGGGTTATAAGGCAAAGTGTGATGGTCTAGATTGGCCACAACATCCAACAGACAAAATTTCCCCGCTTCACGTTGGATCCTGGCCACCATGTTATCTTCAAACCCACACCAGAGCTGTGTATGGATGGCACATCCATTGGAGAGGCCATCTCACTATTCCCTTGTGGTCAGGGAGTCAGTCAAATAATGAAGAGGGAGAGGCGGAGAGAGAGAGTGTGAGCAGTTGAGTGAATGTAAGTTAAAAAAAAAATAGAAAAGCAAATTAACTCTGGGAAACCAGTGCCGATACAAAGAGCTGTCTGATGAAACTCAGACCAAAGGTGCTGGGGGAGGGGAGGGGAGGAAGGGGGTGTTATCGCCGCACAGTAAATGGATGAGAGGCATCATTTGAGGCTACTGGAGGGGAATAGATTGGCGGGCTGGAACCACCCCCACCTTTGATTTCTTACTGTCACTCCACAGCGTATGCTTCTCCTCCTCGCATTAACCCCTTCAGTGAGCCCCAGCATTCCTCAGCCATAGATCACCTTAATAGGCCTCAGCCCATGGGCCTTGTTTCCTCTGTCGGAATTCCATGGCAACAGTTGAGTCATTCATTCACGCTGCCCCATGACACTCATGATGTAAACATGACCATGTCATTCATTCACTCTTTGACGATGCCAGCTGCACTCCATCTCCCCTTGCGGAGGTTGAAAACATTATTCCAAGGTCCCCTTTTAAAAATTTAGCAACATCTTTTCTCTGCAGGAGCTGTCAAGTCTCTTTATTCCACACACCAACTCTCATAGCTAATGCACCAACTGAGTGTGCCAGCCCAAAGCACAGCAGCTCCTCGTTGCTATTAATGTCAACCATTAATGACAACCAGCACTGAGTTAGGTTCAGAAATCAGTACCTATTAGCTGTTATGAATATATACCAATATGAATCAGCTTTTCCGTCTCCGGTTCTTATCACATAATACTTAAATTATTTCTTTTGTAAAAATAATTTCTCATGTTGAAAATGTTCTACCTCCTTGTAGCTTGTCAAAGTGTCCTTGAGCAATATACTGAACCGCTAACTTTTTCCGACGAGCAGCCTTGCATGGCTGCCTTCGCTGTGAATGGGTGAATGTGAGGCATATACATTGTGCCGCGTGTCTGTGAACTAGAAAAAGCAACTTCTGGGAACAAATGTACAGATTTTTGCCTTTAATATCTGCCTACTCAGACATTACAAGTTTATGTGTTGACAATAAGCTGAACTTGGCCTTGATTCTGACTGTGACACCCAGGGGCTGAAGAGCCCTAAGCCATCTCGCGGTGTCTAGACCTTTTAGTTTAGTGACAACAGAGACAATTTGTGTGTGATCCAGGCCTTACAGCACACATCTCATGACACACCCTGTCTCACCCTG
>OMKR01044924.1:0-13215 GCA_900302355.1 Cyttopsis rosea | reverse complement strand
CCTCTCCCCTCCAACTCTCTTGCTCTCTCTATCCTTATCTATACTGTCCTTCCCCGTCCCTCCTCTCCCGCATTCTCTTCCTCTACTTTATAATCTCTACCTCTCTCCCTTCCTCCCTCCTTCTCTCTACCCCCCACTCACTTTCATTCCCGCTCCATCTCTCTTGCTCTCTCCATCCCATCCCTATCTATACTATCCCTCCTCTCCCCCTTCTCTCCCTCTCCATTCCTTCCTCTCTCCCTTCCTCCCTCCTTCTCTCTCCCCCCCACTCACCTTCATTCCCTCTTCCCTCCATCTCTCTTGCTCTCTCTATCCCATCCCTATCTATACTATCCCTACCTCTCCCCCTTCTCCTCCTCTCCTTTATATCCCTCCATTGGCATCCATCCATCTGCCGTCACATCCAGCACCTCATGATGTGAATCACAATGAGACCAGATCTCAGACTGATCAGGTCAGATCGATCTCGAACATTAAAACTGTTGAATTCAATGAGGTAGCGCACACCACGGCCTGTTTTTTCAACTGTAAACCACAAACGGACGCTGTTCTCTAATGAAACGCATCATATTACCGTTAGTCCAACATTAACCCTCCTTCACAGACAGTAAGTGTGGCTCAGCAGCGCCACCTGCAGGTTGGAATCAGCAAAAAAACGTTCAAATCAGAAATCAGAATCAGTTTATTCCGCCAGGTGCATTTACACAAACTACAGTAGCATTAAAAAAAATATTAACAGTCCGAAAAAATGGTGAATAAAAAAATAAAATAAAATAAAATAGAATAAAAAAGTGAAGTAAAAATATAATTTAAAATAAATTATTAAAATATATATATATATATTTTATTGTCAAATATACAAAAATAAAATTACAAAACCGAAATAGTCAGATATACAAATGGATTTTTATTTTAAAACTTAACTACAAGAAGCCTGAATAAAACACATTCACTTGACCTACAAATGTACAACAAAAATGTGCATACAATCGCATTCGTATATTCTGTATATTTTCATATATTTGACTAATTCTGTTTTGTATTTTTCAGCTATTTGTGTATTTTTGGCAATGTTTCTTTACTTTTATTCTATTTTGTTTTTTCCATTAGTTAATGTTTTGCAGACTTAAGCTTTTATTAGTCTGTAGCAACGCTGCACCAATCCTCACCAGGACTAATTCCTCATAAATAAATTTGGTGGAATAAACATCTTCAAAAAAAAGACAAAAGTATTGTTTCCAAAATCTGCTCAGAAAAGTACATTTCAAAAGACTCGCAAAAGACCATCTGAGTGTGTGTGTATGTGTGTGTACTTTCAGTGCTGACACACTCTTCTTTCATCTCTCACTACCAGTTCTTTTTTTCTATATATCTACCTCTAATTCTATCTGTCTATTCAAACCCCTTTGATTCTGTCTTTCATTTTTTTGGTTTGACTCTTTTTTTCTGTCTTTCCAACTGCCCTGACTCTCTCTCTCTTTCTCTCTCTCTCTCTCTCTCTCTCTCTCTCTGTCCATCCCCCTCCCTCTCTCTTTCTCCACTCCTCCACTGTCTCGCTTTTCCATAGTCTGCATGAAATATTAATCTTCCTCCAGTGTCTTGCTCATTAGAACTCAGCGGGGGAAAGCACAGCGCCGTTCGACTGACGTCTCTGTGTCCGACGGAGAAAGAGAGGGAGTGAGGGAGTGAAAGAGAGAGAGGTAGCAACTGAGAAACACAGAGAGAGGAACAGAGGAACATCAGATGGAAAGCGAGGGTTGCTGATAGAGGAAAAAATGCTAAATGAGCAGAAGCCAGTTCTGAAAGACCTATAATGACAGTTATCAGCGGGACAAAAAGAGAGAGAAATTACAGAAAAAGAGATGTGTGTGTTTTGTTTTTGTTTTTCTAAAAAGCTGCTATAGCCCATGATGTTATAATGTCAAACTTCTCAAAAAGTTTGAAGAGGAGGAGCAGAAAGAAGCACAGAAGAACATCAACAGAAGTCCATTCATGAGGCATCCTCTCTCTGTTGAGGCAGTGTACTTTAACCAGCAGTTCAGCTAACAGCCATTGAATGGAAGTCAATGGAAAAATAGAAAAAAACTTCTCACTGGAAATACAGAGTCAATGACTTTTCCCTCAAGATTTTAAGATCTCAGAAGATAAGTTCCCTTCTTCTAATGGGTGTCTGGGTTGTGATTTAGAAAGTTATCGTTTCATAAAGAGGATATTAAAGCTGCGGTCTGCGGTCGAGAATTGCATGCACCAAATGCATCCACACTGTAACTATATTTCTGGAGATCTATGAATCAAATTGTTTTACTAGCACATATTTTGGGCCATTTTGGCTCGAGTGTGAATTTCATACATTTAATAATGGTCTAAGCTGAAATACTAGGGGATGCATTACTCTGCAGTTCAGTTCAGTCCTGCTGAATAATGCATGACACTTCAAATCAAAGTTTGATTGGAATCAAATGGTTTAATCAGCACATACTTTATTTGATCGACTTTGACAGAGTGAATTTAACACCCCCCATTCATTTTTCCGCATTTAAAAACCTAATTTTAGTATATCTGCCATGAGGTGCATGCGATTCTCGGTGGGCAGGCAGAACACCCCGCAATTGAATCACGCTTTCGCCATCTGAAGGGATTTGTAGAGCAGCCAATAGGAACGCCCTCGCTCTGAAATGACCTGTGATTGGCCTGTGATTAGTCTGCTATCACGGGCAAGCCTCAAAACAGAGCCAAGAGGAGAAGAAGTCTAGTTCTCTCTCAGACCACTTGAATTACAATATGCTGAAAGGTTATTATGGAATTTGTGCCCAATGACGCCAAAAAAAAACTGCCTACCCCAGCTTTAAGGCTTCAGGAGGGGCTTCAAATCGTCTCTTCAGAAATCAACTGCAGTTTTCTGAAAGTATATTCTCCAATCCCCATGAAACTCTCGCTAGAAGAATCCAGAGAATAGCAATGAATACGTCCAATAAGCCAAACACTCACAATTCAAAGATCTGGAGTGAGACGGAAGGTGTGAAATGCAGCTGCAGCTCACTTCTCCTGTTCAGGGCTCAGCTTCTCAACTTTCATGTTCCAGTTCATTTCGTCACCGCCTGGCGAGGAATAAATGAATGGATGAACAGATTCCTGGCACGTATCTTTCTCATCTTTCAGATCGGTGATTCGGGAGATTTAAACAAAAACAGGAAGACGTGCACGGAGTTTGCGTCGAGCGCGCCGGCGGCGTCGTTGTGGGACCGCGCTCCTTTTGCAAAGTTCTTCCTTTGGTTTTTCGTTGGCTGCCGACTTCAGCGATCCGCGGCTCGTCTCGGTTGTTCGCACCGAGGTTCAAATGCTACCTGATGACCTCCGCAGGGATGCAGAGTCTTCCACAGCCACGCAAACCACTGCGCCCTCCGAGCTTCAGAGCGACAGAGACGCTTTGAGATACCGACGTCTCTGCGTTATTTTCTCTTCTTCATATATACCTCCATTTTTTTCTTTAGAGATAGTCGTTCAGAGGATCTCTCTCTCCCTGTCCCTCCACCTATCTCGACTCAAGTTTCATAGGGGCGTGCAATACCGGTGAACGCAGACTTAATGCATTCAAAAATCAGCAGGGTGGGATTGGATTGCGCCCTTAAATCGAGAAATATGCTTTTACGTGACGAAGAACAGCCTCGTAGAAAAGTAGAGCCAGAATGCAAATTACTTCTCATGAACAGAAGCGAATTTCCGGTAGCTTATGGGTCTATTGATCAGTCAGATGGACTATAAGTCAATCTGACCGATCAATAGCCTCAGAGTCGGATTCCCCCCCCGGTCCACTGACCAGCGACTGCAGACCAGCAGCGTCCCGATTGGATCATTTGAAGTCCGACAGCGAATCAGCCTCCAGACAGCGCCGCTTCAGACAGGAAGCAAATTGTCAATTTCGGTGACATGTATAAGCAGAGCATCTCTCTCGATTTCTATCTCCGTCTTGCTTCCCTTCCCTTTTGCGCAGTGTGGTTCTGCAGCCCTCAAGTGCGTGCATAGTGACAGATAATTCCAATTTCACAACTACTGAAATCTGCACGGATAGCAGCTAACGGGTTTCTGAATGAAGACACACATTTACACAATTAAACCGAGAGGAGGCTTTCAAAGGTTGATGAGACGTTGAGATTACATGATAATCAAAGAGCAAAATGAAAACACTTGACTCAGAATACATTACGATGACAGGTGGGCTCTTTGCAAAATGGCCTCATGGGAAATGCAGTCCATATTCAGATGAATAGGAGCACTTCTCCAAAACTCATTGCAGGAGTTTTACTCAGAAAACATATCCTAAAATAATACCTGTCATTAAAGCCATTCCAGATACTAATCTCCATAATAACATTCTGATTGGTTGATCCCAAGTTCAAATAAAGTAACATGTAAAAAAACTTCATCAAAACTTAATTTCCTGAGTTACTTCAATAAAGACCATTTCAGATGTTCAGTACTGAGCATATCTTCACATCAGATCATTTATATTTTTGTCAATATACCAGATGTATGGACATTATTCTTATTTTTATGTTGAGGGAACATAGGACTGAGGGAACATGGGGCTGTTGGGAATATAAGGCAACATAGGGTGGACCCCATTCTATTTAATTCTGTTGTCCCTGCCAGTTTTAATGACGTGATGTGATGTGTGATGTGTTTTCAGCGCTTCATAACAAATCTGGAGGTTGCTCGAAGCTCTATAAATAACCTTGACTTGACCTGATTTCATCAACATGGCTGCGAGCGGCTTTGCACGCCGCTGACAGCAGCATTTAGGCAGAACACCCAAGGTACAATAAGCTTTCGGAGAAGCTTAGCCTGAAGTCCAGCTTAGTGCTGCAGGTGGATGGATGTGGAGATGGACTGGAGGATGGAGGATGGATGTGGAGATGGACTGATGAGTGGAGGATGGATGTGGAGAAGGACTGGAGGAGTGGAGGATGGATGTGGAGATGGACTGGAGGGAGGATGGAGGATGGATGTGGAGATGGACTGGAGGAGTGGAGGATGGATGAGGAGATGTACAAGAGGAGTGGAGGATGGATGAGTTGATGGATTGATGAGTGGAGGATAAATGTGGAGATGGACTGGAGGAGTGGGGGATGGATGGATGTGGAGAAGGAGTGGGAATGATGCATTCAAATGGAGCAAGAACAGACTATCTGTGTAATGTGTTTGAGCACAAAGGACGCGTTTCCACTACGTTGGTGGCCGTGGGTAAGTCCGCCAGTGAGAATGATTTACTTGAGGATTAAGTGAGGGATGGATGTGCAGATGGACTGGAGGAGTGGAGGATGGAGGATGGATGTGGAGATGGACTGGAGCAGTAGAGGATGGATGTGGAGTTGGACTGCAGGAGTGGAGGATGGATGTGGAGAAGGACTGGAGGAGTGGAGGATGGATGTGGAGAAGGACTGGTGGAGTGGAGGATGGAGGATGGATGTGCAGATGTACTGGAGAAGTGGAGGATGGATGTGGCGATGGACTGAGGAGTGGAGGGTGGATATGAAGGAGGGGAAGGTCGACAAGGGGTTAATGCCGACTCAACCATCCACCCACAGACTGGGAGAGACTGAAGGAGTGAAGGGGAGGATAAGGAGAGGGAGAAGAGGGAGAAAGAGAGAGGGAGAGAGAGAGAGAGAGAGAGAGAGAGAGAGAGAGAGAGAGCGTCTGAAAGGTAGGCTGTAAAACAGGGGGAAGGGGGGAGATGGAAGGAAAGGGAGAAAGAGTCAAATGGAAGCTATAGAGTAATGGTGAAAGGGAAGAAAAAATAGAGGAAAGGGGTGAAGTGAAAGAAAAGGAGAGAAGGAAGGAGAGAGAGAGATGGATGGAGAGATAGAGAAACGAGGGATCTACTGTATAGGACTACACCACAGTACACTAGGAATCCTGCGGCAGATGCAGTATAAATACATGAAGCAGTACGTCCACTGTATGCACCGTGTGGCTCTGGAGAACTGTTCACCCAGACGACCTTTCTCCTTAAAGAGCAACTATTAGGGTTTTTTTTAAATGAATTTACATTCTTGGGCTGATGGAGAAGATGGTTTGAAAAAAGTAAAGAATAAATGGGCAAAAATACAGGAAAAATCTAGGGTAAGAACGGATTGTGGCGGCTGATAGCGCCATGAATTGCGCATCAAAAGATATCGCGGTAATGATATGGCAGCGCAAACACCGCCATAAGGTTTTGCGTCTGATCGCAATTATCCATGTGGCAAAGCAAAAACCATTATTTTCAAATCCCAATGCTGACAGGTTTGCTCTGATCGCACGGCGGAGAGAGTGCCTTTTTTTTTGTGTCGGCGCAGTTACCACCAACTCTCTGATCATTTCCACTCTAACTGCGTGTGGCTGTTAGCGCTGGTGTTTGTGAATTGGACTTTTTATTTTTTGCAATGAGGCTCATGCATAGGAAGGGGCCAATTTTGCACCAAATGTATGCACATTATTTCATTTAAATACGTCCAAATTGCACCGGCGCGGCAAGACGCTATTTGTGTGGCAGCGCAGTTAGGGGTACATGGCACCCTTTGCGAGTGCTTTTGAGAATTACACGCTTTCCTTTTGTGAATTCGCCCCTCTGTGTTTTAAGTTTGTGGGTAAAAACAAGGCCACGGGGGAGGGGCGGCGTGACGGGGGGGTGGTCGTCTCTCTGCCACAGCGTGGTAGCAGGGTGCCAGTCGGTCGGTTAGTTTCGCAGATATTTAGGATGGTGACGTGCTGTGTTTAGGATTTATTGTTGAGTGTTTTTACAAAATAATGTCCCATCCCACTCCGCTGCGACGGGAGGTCGCTATGTTCACGTTTTTCGTTTCATACAAGTAGGAAACTGGGAAATAAATCGAAAATAAAAACACTCTCTGAGCGCCAACTTGCCGTTCACAATGTCAGATGTGAGATTTGAGTCCAGCTGTAATCCCAAGTAAACTACAAATGAAATTCATTCTTTAATCGAACCGCGGCATCATTTCCCCGCACATCCATCCACTGGGTACGTCAACCTGCAAGTTTCTCCCTAACTCCACTTTAACTAACACATCAACACTCTCCCTCACTCACATGCCCTGCATCCATATTTCTCATTTTTATACAAACTCACAACATATTCACCACATGCAAATTTCAGTGTGTGAGTGTGTGTGTGTTTCTGTTTGCATCATTATTTATTCATAGTTTTTATTCATGATACACTCCATTAAAAACACCATTGCACCTAATTAAGACGTGTTTGTGCCCAGAGATCCAGCGCTGGAATCTGTGTCACGTCAAGAGTTCCTCTGAACCCCGAGGAGATTTAAACAATATTTAAACAATAATGTTCAGGTGACAAAGGTTCCTTCTCTTAAAAATTTAAATTACAATTAAAAATAGTGAGCGAGTGGGACGGGAAGTGTTTTGGAAGGTCAAACTAGGGCAAGGCAGGAAGTGGTCCTCCTGGTAAGACAGCTTGAGGAATTGACCAGACAGGTTCCTACTTGGACCAGAAGAGTGGCTCAAACATCTTCATCTCCACTCCACGGGAAATTACGATACAGCACCTTTGGTATAAACAAGAGAGGAGATAAAATTTAAATTTGTTTGGAAATTGGCAATTTTGGTTGTCAGCAAGAGAGAACCCCATCATGGACCTGACAAATGCAATAATTCTTGGCTGGAAACTGGGCCGAGATGTTCCTACAAACCATCCCTCACCTGGAATCCTGAGGAAACACCAACCCCTGTCTGGCCATTTCCAATAAGACAGGTATCTATCTATCTATCTATCTATCTATCTATCTATCTATCTATCTATCTATCTATCTATCTATCTATCTATCTATCTATCTATCTATCTATCTATCTATCTATCTATCTATCTATCTATCTATCCATCTATCTATCTATCTATCTATCTATCTATCTATCTATCTATCTATCTATCTATCGATCTATGCAATCACCTGGCCACTTTATGTAACACTAGTGACATAAAGAAGGTTGTAGAACATACGCTGGCAGCCTCCACAAGGTGTTAAATCTCCTCTCTAATCCATGTAGACAAACTGAATACTGTGAGAAGACTGAAGTCTGTCTAAAACTATTATTTGCATATATTCTTATCCTGATGATACTTGATTTTATACCTTTGGTGCTTGTATTATTCCACTTTGTCATTATATTATACTCACAGAACGTTTGGAGAGCCCATTTCAACAGGAGATTTGAAGGAGTGCATTCAAATGGAGCAAGAACAGACTATCTGTGTAATGTGTTTGAGCACAAAGGACGCATTTCCACTACGTTGGTGGCCGTGGGTAAGTCCGCCAGTGAGAATGATTTACTTGAGGATTAAGTGAGGGATGAATGAAAAAAGAATGATGAGTCTAAAGTGATGAAGCCCAAATCTGAAATCAGTATCGTATTTACCGATTTGTCTTAAACGCATTTTGATTGTTTTCTTTACTTTCAATGTTGCAATTTGACGCCTTCTATTAATGTAAAGCACTTATTGTGTATGAAAGGTGCTATACAAATAAAGATTATTATTATAATTATAACTGTTGGTAACCCATTGACCAAAAAGTCAGCAAATTGTATTTGTGTTCAAAAAGTTCTGTTTCGTCCCAAGTACAGAGCCTTAAGTGCCCATTTGGTCAAGGACAAAACAAAACAAAACAAAGGAAATTAAGAAACCTTGTGATGGATCCACCTTCCGGGGTCGCATGCCAGGATTGAAGGACACAGAAATAACAAGACTTGAATCTATTTGTCTTCCACTGTCGGGCTATGTTGCCCACTCAGCACCGCTCACACTCCTCTGGAAGGGAGCCCTCCCTTCAAGTCCCCACTCAAGGTCACTAAGGATATTTTTGGGTTCTTTTCACAGGTGGGGAAGCCTGTCTGAGGGCAAGAAATGGGGATTAACTAGTGACATGTAGTCACTTAGAAGTGCTTAAACCATCTTTTGAAGACATTATTATACAACTGCCAACAAGGTATGGAACTCCTCTTTGACCTATAGACACCAACTGCAAGAAGACTAGATGTTTAATTACATCATTAAAAATATTCTATAAACTATTTCTCTATCATTCCTCGCCGCTTTTTCAATCTAAACACCCCAAAAAAATACAAATATAATACAAACACAAATCACCATCACAGCCATTTATTAAAAAAATCATAAATAATGTCTTAAAATGACAGTTTCTCAGCCAGAGCCAAGGTGTCTCGGTCACCATCAGCAGAATGATGTTTGGCCATATAATTCTGCCTTGCGTTTCATTATCCCGCCTTCCTTTTTTGTGTCCTTTGTGTGTTTGTTGGCAGCCTTTTCCTGGAGGCAGATTCAATTATTCCTCTGTCTGCGGCCCTTTTGATGCCAGTGCAGTCATTTAGCTGTTTGTGGCTGCGTTAAAACCTCTGCAGCCTTTGTGAGCAGCCTCCAGAGGCAGGATATTGGTTATTTGTCATTCTGGTGTGGGCAGCTTTTTATGGTTTAACAAAAATTGTAAAAAAAGGACTCTTTCTTCCACAATCTAGGGAACTGTCCAGTTGGCGTTCTCATCTGCCTGCAACCGAAGCCGGTGCAGTCTCTGTTCACCATCCACTTCCAATTTGAGGCTAACAACATTAGGAATGAAACACGACCTGAAAATGGTCGTGGGTTTCCTCCTAAAGTGGCAAGCTGAGCCAGTAATGTGTCCTCCTGATGAGAGGCGTTAGCCCAGCAGGCTGGCCTTGCTGCCGGTGTTTGAATGTGACCCTGTAATGGCTCCTCCATCACAAAACAGTTCCATCTGGTTCCAGAAAACCACACCAATCAGCGTCTCTGAGGGGAACTATGGGAGTGTTGAGCTGATGATGATAATAATTCTTTATTTCAAGAGATTGACCCCTTTACATATAAAATGAATTCATTTTGTGCCCAATATGTTTAAATATCATACTGACATGCCGGCAACCTTCAGCAAAACTAACAAAAGAAAATTAGGTAGTAGTGATGCAAGGCTCGTGAACGAGACTCGCGTTTATAGCGAACAAGCCTGGATTCTCTGGATTCCCTCCGGCAAAAGAGTCTGCGACTTTGTAACTGCAGCGACACACAGGCTGAACTGAGACTCCAATCTGGAACGAAAAGAGCAGAGAGCCCTTGAGTGACCTACAGTATGCGCCTCAAGCAGAGGCAGTAGTGACTCCTGTACCGGATCACCAGGGGCGGCGGCAGGGATTTTGGGCCCCATGAAAAGATATCACATGGCACAAATCACATGGCTTTATTTGTTTTGTTCAATTAGGAAACGGAGGAAAATAAATACATCCAAAATAAAAACACACTACTTTTATTTGTTTTGTTTGGAGAAACGGGGATGCGCAGCGGAGAAAATATGTGCCAGTACTCCCCTTATTCACATGTTGGGGCGGCTAGTTAAGATGGAGCTCGCAGCTTGTGCGTTCTAATAATTATAAGAAAAAGTGCGCCCCACAAAAATGTATCTAATGTTTTAAGAATTTTATAGGGCCCCAGTCAGTCACACCGTCATCATCCCCATTATTTATTTGAATGAGTTGAAAGTTGATGTTGATTGAACCATGATCCAAACGTCTCCTAAATACCGCCCGGTGGCTACGACTCTGTCCAAAAGGCGCCACTTTCGACCTTTTGACCCAAATTAAACTTTTTGAACCGGCCAAGTCAGGCTGCAACCTTCCCCAATTGGAATAAATATGTTCAGAGGAAATGTATTGTAAGATTTGACATTCTTCTACCATTTCTTGTCAGATCTAGAGGAAATAACACCTTTTCTCACTGCTTTCACACACACCCCCAACGTGTCCCCCTCCCTCTAATGTGGAGTAAATTTGATAAAAGCTGTGATTGTATGTTTTCCTCCATGATATTGTGCTGGTAATTCTGTTTGTTGTTTGGTGATCTCCGCTCTCTGACGCTGAAGCTGGACGCTCTGACGGCTCGCAGCTTCTGGTTGATCGGTCGCCTATTACACGTCTAAATGGTCTCTAACAGCTGAGCTATAATGTGGCTTAATTGGGGAGAAAGATGGATAGCCCAGTGGCCCAGTCTCTCTCCCTGTTGTAGGAGAAAGCATATTTCACCGCTGAGGCCGTGGCAATGCAGGAAATAATCGTACATTCCCTTAAAAAACACCTTCTAATGTATCTCTAGTTGGAAAACATATAGTAAGGTTATGACTATGGCAGGGTTGGCGCCAAGGCAAATCAGAAGGGGCACATCATTTAAATTTCACGGGGGGGCCTATTCAGTTGACCTCAGCTGGCTATAATTATTAGTAGTAGTAATCATAGTAGTAGGTGTGTAGTGTATGAACGAGAAATAGGCTATGATAAAGCAAATTTACACAATGATGCATGGACGCACTACAGTGCATGACCCACGACGCGTAGAGTAATGCTATTGTGGCAAATTCAATTTTCCATGTGTTTTATCACTGTTGTGATGCAAACTGCAGCCCAAGCCCACCCTTTAAATGATATGTGTACTGCAAAAAGCAATTTCATACAACTGACCATATGAAGCCAAAAAGGAGGCCTCCAAATGCACATGCTACTACACATAAAATGCAAAATATGAAAAAGGCAAATCCTTGATTCAGGTTGGGCACTAGTCCAGAAAAGCCACAATAATAACAGCACCAAGATATGCATTAGGCCTATATAGCCATATGCGGTCGCATCCATAAATCCAGACAGACAACTGGGAGCTCAAAGGATGCAACACACACAAACACACACACATAAATTATGCATCATTAACATATACACACCTTGTGAACCAGTTGAGCGATGAACAAGAAGGTTTGATCGGCCACCACCCATAACAGCCCGATGGCCTCCATGCGTATTTCTGCTCCGTAAAACTGTGTCACATCAATATGCAAAAGAAGTGATGTCATGTCCTAAAATGAACCAAGGATGACAGCAACAGTTGCCAGATGGCCTGTATAGAGAGCCTTGCATATACTGAAGAAATCGGTGATGGTCTGCTCTGTCGACAACCCGTCCGCAACAACAAGGTGCAGGCGTGGAGGTACGCCTGCCGACATCACAGAGGCTCCGTCATACACTTGACTCAAAATCGTGGACGTATTCAGATCTGCCTTGGTTACAATACAACTTAATTTAGCATTGAATTAAGCTAGACTTCTGGAAGCTAACAAAAGAGCAGCCAGGCTGCCATGGTTACGATATCTACCGCCAGCCAACCAAACATGACATTCACACATTGTCCCACCTACCGCGTCAAGTTCATAAGTTGATTTGTATTGGCAATTATTTCTAATTGGCTGACAGAATTGTCATTTTAGGTGAGAAATAGGCCTTAAATGTAAAATGAAACTATATGTTTGCGCCGTATTCAATGTCCATTCAACAATATTTATGACTTCTTTAGATACATAGCAATAAAAAATTTCATTGGTGAATTAAAACTGAGGAGGCACAGTGACCTGATTGGCTGGGCCTGGCCCCCGTTCATAACGCTGACCCTGGACGACGGACACATGAAATGCAACTTTAAGGTAAAGTTAAGGGTTTAGCGCATAGACAGATCCTGAGTCGAGGGGCCCTTAGGCCTGAGAAGAGGGCCCTTCGGACCAACATCCACTGCTATTCTATCAGCTATATGAGCCCTTGGCATAGGGTTCAGGCACCAATCACCTGCTTTGCTTGTCTACACAATTTGTCTCGGCTAGTGAGGGGTCAGGCTCAATTTCACGGGGCTCAATTTTCTGATCTATCTATCTATCTATCATTTCAAAAACTATGACCCAAGTAATCACAGTACAGCAAATCATCCGGTTGCTGTGACGATTAGAATTTCACAGCAGTCCTCAAAGTTCGATCCTTTCCGGACGGCCCAGATAGAAAAAATATGGCAGCGCCGGCAACGGAACCCCTTCAATATCTTTCTTATTTATTAATTTACCAACGTTGTCCACATCCAATTTAAGCCCCGGCCCTTGTAGCACAGATAAATGAAAAGCCTGCTGAGGTCTCTCGAGTGCAGGGTTGGTGGCGTCCTGGTCTGAACAACTCCCAGTTTCCCTGTCTAGACTGGAAGCTCTCTCTCTCTCTCTCTCTATATATATATATATATATATATATATATACACATTATATATATATATATATATACACTGTCTATATATATATATATATATATGACAAACA
>OMKR01044919.1:0-12017 GCA_900302355.1 Cyttopsis rosea | reverse complement strand
TGGAGGAATGTGTCGGCGTCTGCACCGCAGGGTGCCATCACACATCCAGGTAAATGGCTTCTCTGATAAGGAAACACGCCCTTCCTTCCTTCTCATCCAACTGCTTCTGCAATTAATATACACACAAACACACATACCACACATACACACACACCACATAATAACACACAAATGTATAAACACTGCACCACACAAACACACATATTACATAGAGAACATCAAACCATCACTCCCTCTCCACTTCCACCTTCCATCATTCTCTGGATGCAGAGACCTAGATTGATCTATCTGTCTATAGCATCTGTCTATCCTAATTGCTCCCACATACAGTATGTGCCATCCAACACTCCAGCAAAGAATAACACCCTGGCACTCAAGACAAGCATGAACCTGAAAACATGGCTGGAGGACTCTCTTCGTGATATGAACATTCAGGTGGGGCGATTGGTGATTGATTGTTCAGATTCTTCCCACTAAAAAGTCACCACACACTAAGACCAAGGCCTGGAGTGTGAGTGCCGAGGCAGATTGTGGAGAAAATGCTGTAATAACAGTCCACTGTATGCCACTGTAACCGTTACAGCCTTCAACAGAAATACAGTAGTTGAAGATTGCAGGCAAAGTGGAAAAATATAAATGACCTATTATCGTCAAATTACACAAGATGCCATTTTGCAAAGAGACTAATTGTATCATGGGACACCGGTGTGGATGAAATATGGTTATGAAATATGGTTATAAAATATGGTTATAAAATATGGCGGGTGACATTAAGATAGTTACCACCTCTCAAGGTAAAACAAGTCCAGTGCAAATAGGGCTTGAAATACCATATTCTGTACATTCTTTAAACAGGTGCCATTCTTTTTGTAATGAAAAGTCAAATAAATAAATAAATAAAGTTGTCCAAAAGTCTAACACAAACAAACAGATACATTCTACATTTATTATACTTCCAACAATTACAAAATAACATATAATAAAAATGCATACAAAAGGAAAACTAGACAGTACAAAAAAATTTGTTAGTGCTTTTTAGGTCATAGAGTCATTAAGAGTGACATCGTTTTTCAGTCTAATGTTTTATTTTGAGACACATATGAAGGCTTATGGTAGCTTTGGTGCATTTTGGGTGTGAAATTAGCTGTTGTGCCAAGCTGCGTGCTGGTGGAAAGAATTTTGAAGAAAAATGCTTGCCTGGTTACAAATGCTTGTAACCCGTTGAAAAAAAGTTTTAAAAGTTCAAATTGTTATCATAATTTGCAGCATGTACAGCATGTACAGTAGAACTAAATCTGACGTTAGATTGATAACATTATAATAATAATTGTTTATGTGTAGCTAATCACATGAGTAAGAGGAGGGCAGTTGGGAGGGCTCTTGATTGAGTCCCTTCATCAGAAAGAAAATATCATTCAAATGAATTGCATTTAGGACTAATTAAGAGCAGGCTTTCAGTGTTAAGCATGCAATCAGCATTTATTTATTTATGCTAATCAAATTACTGCCACTGATCAGGACAAAAAGAATCAAGTGAAACCCCTAATTTTTGTGCATGTGTCCAATTTGAGAAAACATCTGCAGTCGAGCCAAAGTGTGTTTTGTTGCTTAAAACAGATTTTTCATTTCACTGAGGTGCGTGCGTGCGTGCAGTAAAGGATTGACAGAGGAGAGGAGGGAACGGAGGAGAGGATAAAAAAAAGAGGGGAAAAGAGGTCTTATTTACCTCAAACCTGAACATGGAGGCCAATGTTGCAGTGAGTGGATGTGCTGAGACTGCAGCTGCAACAGAAAAATGGAGGAGGGTGTTTGTGCTGAAATGCCCTTCATCGCTCTCTGCTGCCGCACTTTGCTCCCAAGTCTTCAACAGGAGATGGAGCTTTATCCACATCAATCAGAATCAGAATCATTTGAATACATGCACAAGGAATTTGTCATGGCAACTATTGGTGCGTATATCTACAGACGATTAGCATTTAAAAAAAGTCTACAGTCTGAGAATAAATTTATATTAAAACTAAAATAATATAAAATAAAATAGAATAAAAATATAAATTGCCATATATACACAAATAGCCCAAAAGTACATAACAGAAATAGTCAAATATATAATAATATACAGAATATACAAATGTGGTTCTGCGCACAGGATAGATTATTGGTTTGGGCATAAATTACAATTATTCTACGTATTTACTAAGTTGTTACATAAGTTACATACATAGCTGCGAATATCTCTCACATACACCATCATATCTACAGAAATAGCCAATTGAATCATAAGTATAAATCAAAAATATATAACCTACAATTAATTGTTGACAAAGTGCATCAAATCCATACAGTGGTTGGCTTCATTTTGACCCAAGTGGGGTCTCGAACCCCGACAGTGTTAATGCAATGCTCCATCGATGAAGCTCACGGTGCCAAAATACAGACATAACGTACTCTATGATTACGACCTGTGTCTAAATGATTGACAATGATCGTCACTCTGGCCTGTTTTATAGCAGAACTTGCTACATGTCATGTATCTTATCAGCAGTCATAAAGCAAACACCTGAGCTTTCTTTTCATGTACGTCTCCATATGACGCACATCTCGGGGTTAAAGGGGAGCTAGCATTGTTAAAAACAAACCCGTTTAAATGCAGCGATCAGCAACTGTGTCAGCTGATATCGGTAATATTGAGTATGCCCAAACAATATGCATTATCTGGTTATGTATTGTTTCAATAGTTTTGGTTCTGATTAGATTTCGGTTTGATAAATGTAAACCATAAACGCTGAATAGGCAACATACTGTGTAGTCGATGGCCCTCATGCATCCTTTATTATTTAATTGTTAATTTTTATCGAATATATGATGTGCCAATGCTCATTAAGCCAGTCAAAATTATTGAACCGGGGAATTCCCGCCTCCTCCAGGATGGGATGGTAGCGACTGCCTTTTAATCCCCAAAAAAGGATTTACAGGGGGTTTTTTTTCAAGTGGTTTGTTATTGAATAGCGAAAACAGAGAGAAAATAAAGCAGAAATACCCGAGCCATAAAAGTGAAAGCGATCACTGTGAAATTATATCATTAATTGCTTTAAAAAAAAACATCACGACAAAACGGGCCCCAGCTCTAAAAAACTGGTCCTGTTGGTGGAAAAACCCTCCAGACAGCTCTGTTTTCACCGCACTCTACACAGAAATGGTAAAGGTGACTACACACAGTATGTAGCCAAAATATCCTGACTTAAACTCTATTAATCAGGAAAATGTTTTTGCGTTTTCTGCCTCGGCCTGCTTCACATCCACAGCTAACCTCAGTCACACCTCCAAGCTCCTCAGTGGAACCACGTTGGCGGCTGTCGGCCGCGCTGAAAAGCTAAAAGTAGAATAATTAAGGGTTGTGTGCATTTTCCAAGAAAGTATCCCGAGAGCGATTCCAAAGGCTGCACTCCATAACGCTGTAATCCAAGACTTTCCTATTCTGCAGAATCAAACCTGCTATTTTATGTCCTTACATTTGCGAGGCCAATGCTGCAATAGCTGGGATCTCGCTCTCACACGGTCAATGGTAAATGGAGCGTAAAGCACTTTTCTAGTCGTACGACTCGAAGCGCTTTACAGTGCGAGCCTCACATTCACCCGTTCACACACATTCACACATCGATGGCGGCGGCGGCGGTGCAAGGCGCACACTTGCTCAACGGGAGCAGTTAGGGGTTCAGTGTCTTGCTCAAAGACACGCTGCCGGGAGGAGCCGGGAATCGAACCAGGAACCCTCTGGTAGTAATAGTAATAGCGTTTAATAGTAATGGTTCAACTTCAAAAAGCGACGTGGTGTCGCAGTAGATACACAAAATATACAAAATAATTGACCCCTTGCTTGGTCACCCCCCTGCCCCAGATGACGTCTAGAGAAGTGACAATCCAACACAGTTTCTCTAGTAAATTACCACGAAGTCATAAAGACAAAAGCAAATTTGGAAAGTAGGTCTGTAAATATTTGCAAATCAAATAGATTATATCTACTCTTGTCGGTGATAAGAATAGAGGGACTTGAGTGCTGTGCATGGGCGCTATCTAGTGGACAGTTTCTCATTTTTGTGTGCGTATTATATAACAACTATAATAATAACAACAACAATAATAATAAGAATAATAAGAATAATAAGAATAATAAGAATAATAAGAATAATAATCATCATCATCATATAAAAATAATAATCATAATCATAATCATAATATAATATAATCATAATCATAATAATAATAGTTTATCTCAGAATAAGACAGTTATACAATTATTAATTATCACGGGCATAGACGATATAGCTGAATTTCAGATTAATATCAAGCAATATTTTATATGTACCATCAATTGTATTTGTGTGTATATTTCTGTGTTGTTGTGTGTGTGTCAGTCAGACAGATAGCCAGGAGTTTCCATAGTTTCGAGTATTGTTTTAGAGAAAATAACTTGCGGGAGTCTACAGAGATTAGAAGGAAGCAAACCGAAATTACCTTCCGATTCGCAGCGTGCTTTCATGGTTCGTTCATATTCCTCGGAATTTTAGACTTTTGTTTGTATATGCAGACCATCTAAAACCAGGTCTAGATCTGTACTTATATTATTCAAACCTGGACTAGATTATACTAGCAAGCATATATTGCATTTCAAACACCATTTCTGATTTGTGAAAGATTTATTCTATTGTGAAAACAGAAACAAGGTGGATTTTACTGGATACGCATAAAACGAGGAATATTGCTATTATATCTATTATATTAACCTAGTCCAGGTTTGAACAATATAAGTACAGATCTAGACCTGCTTTTAGATGGTCTGCGTGTACAAAGAAAAGTCTAAAACTTCCGAGGAATATAAACGCACCATGAAAACAGACGCTGCGAATAGGAAGCGGACTTCAGCGCCGTCCGAGGCGAAGGAGAGGGATGAGAACAGAGGAGGAGAGCGGAAGGCGTAGCTGTCTGTGACATGTTTGTATCGTCATGTTGTAGTTTAGAGAAAAACCCTCCTTTACTTTAAAATACTTTAAATACAAACTATTCGACGAGAATCGTTTCTCCAGGACATTGCCCATAACCCTCAGAAAGGAAAAATAATAATAACTTTAAAAAACAACTTAAAAACAAATAAATGATCCATAAGAATGTGTGTTCTGTCGCGTGAGCCTGAAAATCTCCCGTGACTTTGAAGCTAAAGACATCAGTGCGCATGCGCGTGTGTGAACGCGCAACCTCCAGATGTGTCTCTATATTTCATAGTTAATATGCTATGAAGAGAAGTGTTAGATAACTTTAATTACTAAACAACTAATTGTTTTAACAAAAAAAACCAACTCATTTACACCCACACGCCCCAAAAAATATAACAATAAAATATAATAAAATAAAAACACTGTTTACTCACCTAGTTTGTCTCCCCTTGTCCAGCTCTAGCTGTGGGCAGTCTCTCAGCGTGTCTGTGTATTTATCGCGGTGCATTTTATTGCAGCGTGCACTTCAAACCCTCTGCTCCACAGTCACGTGCCCGGAAGTCATTATGGATGTAAACAATGTGCTGCGCGTGCTGCTGCTCTCCTCCGAGCGCTAGTATGCAGCGTTCCATCGGAACTCGGAGCTCGGTCATTCCGACTCGGCGGTCCCCACTTTCGAGTTAAACGTGTTCTCTTGGCTCCGTTCGGGAAAACACGGGAGCCTGCAGTAAACGGTGTCCTCGTATATAACACGCTTGTAAATTCTACACGCTCAAAACGTATGTTGAGCGGGTTAGACGTGCTTTCAAAGAAAAACCCATGCAAAGGGAACTTTCTTTCCACCGTTGATGATATCTGGGTCAACTCAGTCCCGAGCGATCTGTCCCGAAATTCCGACTTAAAAAAGGCGCTTAATTTGGAATTTACAAAGCAGAAAAGTGAATTTTCCGAGTTCCAACTTCCAATGGAACGCAGCACAGGATACTGTTTCCAAACTACACGTTATTTCTTATTGGAACCAGTTTATTAGTGATATAAACTGGGAGAATATTTGGTTGTTGCTCTATAAATATTTAATAACAACAAGGTTAAGGAAGTCATTTATAAATTCATAAGTGCCATCCAGCAAATCACTAAGTTATAAATAAAAAAATGATATTGATTGTACTTTTTGAGTCCATCCAACAGTTTTACATTTATTCTGGTATTGCCCACATGTGACGATTTTCTAGAAAGATTAGTGTCGTTTTCTAATAATGTGATAATGTTATCAATATTTTGGTCTTTATTTTTTACTGTAACTTATGCACCAAAGTGCACCGAAATGATGTAATCAATTCTATATCAATTATGCAAAATAATCTTTACATAAATGTAAACATATAAATAATATATTACTGCCTTTATACAAACTATTTTAAATTCTACTAACAAAAAGGCTATGAAACTGAAACTCTCTGTAATATTGTACCTCTGGTGGTTCTGTTTGTGCATTATTATGTTTTCTGCTTCTAATTTAAAAAAAAATTCAATAAAGAAAAAACATGGCTAACATGACTTTCATGGCAATTTTATTGACACTTTTACATAATTTCATTTAATTTACATTAGAATAGGACCAATAACCACAGTGTATTTAATTTTAATTTATTATCACAGACATATATAGGCAGATATGTTATTGTCAAGATATAATTCTAATGATATAATTTAATGGAGGGTTGTTTACCTATATCCTATACCTATATCAGGTACAGGTACTTTCTATCCAAGTGTTTTTTGTTGTTGTTGTTGTTTTTTGTTGTTGTTGTTTTTACATGTTGTCCTCATTACTAACCTATATTTAAAGCTCAGTGAAGTAATGTGCTTGTATTTAAACCACTGTAATGGCACTTTTTTTATAGCGAACGTGAAGCTGACGTCACATTGCTGGAGCAAACCGCCATATTGCGAGGAACACTCTCATTGACTGAATGTCCGGTCGGCGAATTCTTTAGTTAAAAGACGTCTTGGAAGTACGGAAGCGCATTGCATTCACAAAAGAAAGAAAAATAGACACTTGATCTCGTAATTACGAGACAATATCAGATATTGAACAGACGAGACAGACTTCAGCCACTCTCCCCTGTGGTCCGCACGCACCATGTAGGCGTTTTTATCAGGATGGGAACAAGTATTTCAGCGATTATTTATTATTATTATTATTATTTTTTTTTATTACATAACATAGGACCTCTATAGAGAATGTAAAGTTTGACAGTTGTCAAACTTCACATTCTCTATAAAGGTCCTAGTTTACCAACAATACAAGAAATTTGGCTAATTATAATGACTTATAATGAGACCCAACACGTGTACATGGACATGTTTAACTAGGCTAAATTAGTGCATTGTAAATAAAAACGTATTTGTATTTTATTTTATGATATATGTTTTACACACATTACCTGTTTTTTATATATTATTTGGTAAAATAATATATATATAAAAATAGGGACTGTAGGCCTACATTGTTCATGATGGGTTTTTCTTGATCAATGCATTTGAGTGGAAGGTAAACTTCATGTATGGTCTGTGAATAATTCCTCCTTGTTACTTTGAGTATTGTGCAAATGGATAGTCTTCATTCACCTTGCCCTGAAAGATAAACAAAACACCATAATTACAATTTAAACCGTGTGAGATGATGTTTTTCCAAAGGATTTAACTAAAACACTGCAGTGAAGGCTGCATTCATTCTGAGATAAAACATGTTCCTCAGGTCGGATATAAGTTTACAATTACATCATCACTGGCCTCTTGTTTTGTTTGCTATTTATTTACGTTGTGTACACTCTTTTGTCTCCACAGTTGTATAAAGCAGAGATCCTCCATTTCACTTCTGAAGTTCCCTGAAAACGATTTTAATCCAAGACAGCAGATATCTGTAGAAGTAATTCCATCGTGGATTTCACCTTCATATCAGTAATTATTGTTCACATGACTATGAAGTCCCAACAACAAGAGTTACTGTAGCTTTGTAACTACAGTTCTATGAAGGAGGCGTAGCCCCTTAGGGGCTGTCTAACTGTAAACCCAGATAGACCACCTGCTGGCTGGGAATGGGAGTGCTTTTCTCCCAGTTTATCGCAAAAGTCTGTGATGTGTGCGACCAGGAGCTTGGTGTAGGCGACCGCCAGCTCCACAGATGGAGCCAGGATCAGGAGGTCGTTGAGGTACGTCAGGATTCTGACCCCCTGACGATGCAGCGGTAGAAGTGCCGCAGCAGGAGAACACGCGTGGGGCGAGCTTTTAACGGAACGGTACCTTGGTGTAGTCGTAGGCTATCCCCTGGAAGGCGAAACGGAGGAACCTCCTGTGCTTCGGCGCTATCAAGACGTGGAAGAAGGCGTCCTTCAGGTCAATGCTTGTGCCGACATCGCCCTCGTGGATCGCCCGCAGCAGCACCTTCACGGTGAGCATGTGGAACGGATGGACGCTTTGTGGTGATTCAGTGTGCGTAGATCCAGAATCGGCCGCACACCCCCCATACACTTCGGGACCAGGAAGTAGTTCGAATAGAACCCTCTGTTCCGAAGCTCCATGGGCACCAATGTCACGGCTTCCTTGCTGAGGAGAGCTGCAGCCTTCTCCGGTGACATCATAGTCATGCACACCACGCCTTGGAAAGGCGGTGGAGTTCGGCGGAATTGCAGCGCGTAACCCCCTCCTGTCCAACCATCGGGGCAGAACACAGGGGAGCTGCCATCTGGCTTAGCGCTTGCACAAGGGGCGGGCGGCCAGCTGGGGTGTGTTGGCTAGGCACTTCTCCAGATCCGCACCGCCGCTGGTACCAGCCTGACACGGCCGTAGCCATGGGGCGTGAATGGTTCAGACGCTTAATGTGTGCCGCTGGCCGAAGGGCAGCGTGCCCCGGGAAGGGCGCTGCTCTCGTACAGCCGTGGGAGTCCCGCTCGGGCACGGCAGGTGCCCACCGGCGCGGTATTGTGTGCGAGCAGCCTCCAGTTCTATCACCTCCCTGGTGAACGGAGCGGAGGATGCTAGAACCTTATTCCCTTCATTAAAGGAAGGCTCCATGCTCCTTCAGGTACGGGGAGGAAGGTGAAGCCGCTCGCCTCAATGCACGCTTATAAGGTGTACTACTACCCACACATACAGCCTGCACCTGGGCCTGGGCAGGAGAGCGAGACCGCCAGCATTGCCATGTTGGACGTTGCTGCCGCTGCTTGGGTCGACTTGACATAAATCTTGTCGGTCAGCAGGGCAGTGAACTTGTCCTTTGCTGACAGCTACAGTGGTTTCCTGGATGCCCAGGATCCCACCGAGATCGGGACGAAGTAGTGCGCCAGCAACTCTTCGAGGTGTGGGATGCCCGTCCTCTGCGCCTCGAATCCCACAGTGTTCCTGGTGAAGGGGTTGTAGGAGGACACCGTTGTGCGGGCCTCACAGGGGGACACCCAGGACCCCTGGTAGTAGCGGTCGAGGGAGGGCATGGCAGGAACCATTGGTTCCACTGTCTGCTCCTGACGGGTGTCGGCCCCCCCAACCATCAGGTCCATATCCGCGGCCAATGGTGGTGGAGGCATGGGTATCCCCAGGCATCCCGCCACGGAGGAGAGGAGGCAGCAGAAATCTGCCCGGAGGGACCGGACTGTGCCGGTGCAATGGAGGCCTGGTCCTCGTCGAGCTGTTTGCCGAGGCCGGGGCCACACATTAAGTGTCTGAACCATTCACGTGCCATGGCTACGGCGCCATGGCTATGATCATGGTCCTCATCGGTTCCACACCCTTATAAGCATGCATTGAGGCAAGCGGTTTCACGTTCCTCCCTGTACCTGAAGGAGTGTGGAGCCCTCCTTTAATGAAGGGATTAAGGTTGTATCATCCTCCGCTCCGTTCGCGTGGGGAGGTGATAGAACTGAAGACTGCTTGCGCACGATACTGCGCCGGTGGGCACGCGCCGGGGCTGAGCAGGACTCCCACGCAGTCCTTCGCGGGGCACGCTGCCCTTCAGCCGGCGGCACACATTAAGTGACTGAACCATTCACGGCATTCATGGCTATGGTGCCATGGCTACGGTGCCATGGTTACGGCGCCATGGCTATGATCATGGTCCTCCTCGGTTCCACGCACCATGGCTATGGCCGCGTCAGGCTGGGACCAGCAGTGGTGCAGGCCGTCAGGGATCTGGAGAAGTGCCTACGAAGTGCGTCTACGAAGAATTCGCTCCGGCAAATCTACTCAAAAAACAAAGCATCTGTTGTGGGTGTCGCTAGCAACCGTCAACCCTGTACATAAACAGGTGGCTCTGGAAGAAGCCATTTTCAAGACGCCGAGGAAGGTTGCCTGACGACAGTGATCTTGACCTTGTAAAAAAAGAAGAGATGAGTGCTCCGTAGCTCAGTTCAGTCGTCTGCTGAATTGGAAAAGAGGACAAGATGGCGGACGTTCCAGCTTATATAGGGCTATGATGCTCCATCCTGAATGGCTGAAGCAAGTGCACATGATAAATTTTCAGTAGTCACGCATGTGCATTGGAGATATACCAATAGGAGCGTAGTCCCTAAGGGGCAGTCTCCTGAGTCTCCTGACATAGAACTGCTCCTCAGATCCATCTGGGTGAACAATAAATATTGTCTGGCAAACAAAGATGAGACACATACACAACAAAAATCTGGAAAATAATTTTGAAATATGTGGATTAGATCAAAAGACAAAGTTCTTGTGAAAGAAAGACGATCGCGATCATAAAGGGTAGATCTATTGAGGGTTTGAGATGAGACTTGGACTGCAAAGACTTTCACCTCCCCCGGAACTTCCCACATTCAAAATCTATCAACCCAAGGATTTGAAAGAATTTGACTCACATATGCTCAACCTACCAGCGGTATGTCCTCCAGCCTCTCAAAGTTGGACCTGCGTGCGCCAACAGCCTTGACGATGAGCACCAATATGATCAGGCCAATCACGATGCAGAATATGCAGAGGATGGCGATGAGGCCTGTGTTGGACGCCAGGTCTTTATCACTGCTGTGTGGGAGAGCTGTTCAACCAAATGGAAAACGGAGGAAAAAGGATTTTTATTTGTGGTTCCATGTGAACAATGTCAAAGTCAAAGTCAAAGTGTTTTATTTGTCAAATGTATAGTACAACACAAGGTCATTCTGGACAATGAAATTCTTATGGCAAGGCATGAGTCGGAGTGAAAATCTATCCCTACTACCGGTCAGGATACACACCTGTCGTGACGTGAACGTGTCCTTGGGTGGTGGTGGTGGCGTTGACAAGAGGTGTTCCTGAAGATATCGAAGGTGTAGATTCATGGGGAGTTGTGGCGTTGGATGTCTGGTTCATATCTGATGTGGTGTAGTCTTGTAGAGTCTGAGTGGCAACGCTGGAGTCGGTCAGATCTGATGTCTGAGATGTTGTGAAGGAACCGGTGGAGTCCGGTGCTGTAGCAGAGCTGACTGGGTACGTCGTGAAGTTGGGATTTGCCTTGGCAAAATGGGTCCCTTTCGAGACTCCAGGAGTTGATTTGCCGTCTGGAAAGAAACAAACAACATGCAAACCAGCTGAGGATTCAGACGAACATCTTGTCATTTACTCATTCTGTATTTTTTTTAATGCAGAACTTACTCGCTGCAATGCTTGGGATGAAGAAGAGCTAAGAATATACTGTAGGTGTTTGATAGGTTAATCCTGATATAAGTAAATCCTGTGTGTTTGTGAAGAATATACGAGACACGTTTATTAGAGCTTGAGAAAAAGAGAGTGCATATTAATCCATTGGTGTTCCATTATATCAGTCTTTTATTTTGTCTATGAGACACCCAATTGGCACTAACGGCAGCTGTAAGCTATGTATGCAGTGCATGCAAACTTTGTTTGTTAGAGATACCAGACTAAACAAGTGCTGTAGCTCAGCTTCAACACAGCTTTACTGATCAAATATTTGCTTGATGTCCCACCCAGCCACAACCTTTAGCTCAAACTCTTTCTTCTATCCATTTTTGTGGTTAAATTCGC
>OMKR01044916.1:0-11797 GCA_900302355.1 Cyttopsis rosea | reverse complement strand
CTTGCACTACTAGTTCATATCATAATTTGACTTCTGTCTCTTCTATCCAGACGCGCAAGATTCTGGCGGCCTGTGAGAAGACCCTGACCGACGCCCACCAGTTGAACTACGACCCCCACAATCCCTTTGACCTGTGTGCCGCCTCTTTTGTCCCCCTGTACCGCGGCCGCCCAGTGGAGAAGTGTCCCCTTTCTGGTGCCTGCTACTGCCCCACGTACAAGGGCCAGGTCTGCAGGGTCACACAGGTATTAAAAAAAAAAACACCAAAAAACACACTTGTAATTCTTTATATACTGTATTTATTTGTAGTTTTGTTTAGAAAATTTTACATAAAACAATTGCATGAGTGGTGTCCTCTTTAACCTTTGACCCCTTTATTCCCCAGGTGACAGAGATTGGCAAGGATGTGATCGGTCTGCGTGTCAGCCCTCTCCAGTTCCGTTAAGAAGTGAAGAGGAAAACAAAACGTTTTCTCTAAACATACTATTTCATCACGAGAAAGCAATTATTAAAAAAATAATAATAATAGAAAGCAGAATATAATGTTGGTCTGTAAGAGGATTGTGTTATGTCATGAATATTAAAGTGTCTTTTCTTTTTCCTGCCATCTCACTTCCTGCTCTACCTGCCCTGAAAAGCATTTCTCGCCAGTGCCACGTGTCTGTCCTCAAATGGTTATGGTTTCATTAAAACCCTATACTGCTAATCACTTCCTTGACTAAACGATAAAAGTGACACATGGAGCGGCAATGCATTGTCTTTATGAAAATAAAAAATACCTGTATTGACCAATGTAAGTTGTGTCTCAGTGCATCATTGAAAGGGTTTTGAATTGGTTGTGGGCATAACCTTTTAACCAACCTTTGTACAAAAAGGAAGGTTATTTTAGTCGCAACCATCGGTGTCCGCTTTTGAACGCCGAAGCCTCGAGAGCCAATGGAGGAAATGATGGATGGGTGCTGCATCAAAACAATAGACAATAAATTAATAACAATGAACAATAGGGGAAAAATGACGTTAAAACTTAATTCGAAGATTTATTTTTAATTTTTAGAAAAATTGGCAATGTACAATCAACCTTAAAATGAAATAAATAAAAAAAACAAAGAATTAACGAATTCTACATAACTAAATTTCCGTATCGATCACGAAAGCGGCTCCTTTGTTCACCGACAGCGCGTCCTGCCATTTTGTCCAACGTACTTCGAGAAGCGGAACCAAAGATCGGCGACCGGACGACTTTCCCGGTAACACTTCCGCTATCGCCTGTGTTTTTTTTTGTTTCCCAAACCAGGAAGATGGATTTGCCACCGACCAAGTTGATATTAAGTTTCCTGGTATTTAGTCTCTGTCGCGGTAAGTAGTGCGGCGGTCCCCCCGCAGCGGCCCCGCCCCGCGCCCTTTCTGCTTTTAATGAGTGTGTTTCTGTTTTTAGCCGGTTAGCTTTATTATCATTAGCTGCCCGGGGAGCTAACGAAAACTTAGTCCCGTGTGCTGCGCCAGCCGTCGTTACCGACAGCGGCTCCCCTCTCTGGCTCCTGCTCCGGTCCGAAGCTGTGAATTCGAGTTGTGTGGTGGAGCTTTATTCGTTTAACCAGGCGGAGGATTCCGGTGATTTAATCTCGCCCGGGTAGCTGGGGTTAGTCTACCACGAGAAGCGCGTTCAAAGAGCCTTAAGCGCAAACCTGCACCCGCGTGACCGCTCGTGACCGTTCCGCATTGGCTGGTTGAAATGACTGGGATCAGGGCGGACCCCGCCACACCTCTCTGAGGACCGGTTGGAAACGGTGTTTTCCCATCTTTTTTTTTTTACAACGACCCAATCCCACGGCAAACCGCGACCCCGATGACCACTAAACACGTCACAAAGCATCTATAACCGCGCTTAATATTGTGGCCTACTAATTTCGATCTTGCAACAGTTGCCGTTTTGTTTGTGACGCTCTGACACCCTGGCACACAAAGTCCTTTTTTTTCTTTCGCTCCAGCCCAAAATGAGTTCCAAATCTGCGTTATTGCAAAGGGACGCAAACTTGGACGCTATTTCTGTGTCGAACCTGACATGGGGTCGGGTGCCAGGCAGAGCGGCGACTTAACGATTATTATTTCGTTGTCGATCGATCTGTCGATTATTTTCTTGGTTGTTTTGTCCAAAAAATGCTGGAAAATGCCGATCGCCGTTCCCCAAAGCCCGAGGCGACGTCCTCAATTGTCTTGTTTTGTCCTCAACCCAAAGATATTCTGTTTACCATCATACAGGACTAAAGAAACCAGAAAATATTCACATTTAATAAGCTGGGTTCAGAGAATTTGGAAAATTGCTTCTTAAAATGACTCAAAACGAATCGGTGATCAAAATGGTTAATTTAATAGTTGGCAGCTAATCGATTAATCGACTGAACGTTGCACCTCTATTGCCAGGTTTAGAAAATGAACGTACTATATGACCACAGACTTAATTTGTTGAACTTCAGTATTTAGAAACATACATTTTCACTACTACGCTGCTACACAACCTGAGAGCTATATCCATTCTTTATTTATTTTCAAGTGGGATTTGAAATGTACTTGTTTGCCGCTGCACAGTGAAGATGGATGTCCCAAACACCATGAGGAGGAGGATTACCTCTCCCCCCGAAATCCACCTCAAAACAACGCTGTCTGTTACTGTATTGACCTTCCCCGTAGAGTTATTTCAGTATTTCTCTTGCACTCGCTTCTAGGTGTCCGCTCTAATTCAGTGGAACAGAAGATCTACGTGAAGGTCAACAACACGGTCCCGTGCGTCAGGCTGCTCAACGCAACGCATCAGATAGGTTGCCAATGTGAGTGAAGTAGCAGTAACACACACACACACACACACCAATGAATCTCAACATCAGCTGAGCCCGATCATGTGGTTACAGATGGCCAGAAGTATGTGTGTGGGGTTTCATTCCAACCTTCCAATGGAAGGAGACCACCGCACTAGATCCTACCAAGTATTATTACAATGTCACAGATTTAGTACGTTTGTCTGTGATTATACAACATATAACCACAGATACCGGTATCAGGTCTCACTTTGTCGCGTACTCGTTCTCGTAAAAAAACCAAAACCGAAACCATTGTTGCGTCAAGTTTCCTTTACGTGCAAATAAAATCTCTTGCGTATCCGATTTTTCTCAAATAATGCGGTGAATAAATTCAAACTGATTGTTGCTGAAGCTTTCATTATTTGCGTTGTAAGTACTCTGCACTCCTACACCAAGTCCAAAATGTTATCAGTACAATCCTCCCTATCACCTGTTAAATTTGTGTTATACTGAAAATGCTGATTTAATCTTACTGTACAAACCTTTTAAGTTGATGGTGAAAGTCAAAGAGATGAATGAATTTGGCTCAGTATTCATAGTATCAATGCAGTTCATATAAATTCATTTTTAATACTTACTCCTAAGATCACCTCAAGATTGAAGCCGGTGCCTCTAGGGAAGGATTTTTTTTAAGTTCAAACTTTTAAAATGTAGCCAACAAAATACATTTGTCAGCAGCGTGTTCAGTATCCCAGCAGCAGAGGTTTAAATCCCCAGGTCTATTTTTTTTTGTTTTTGTTTGTTTTTTTCAGCCTCCCTGTCAGGGAATGTGGGTGTGATCCATTTGTTAGAGTCAGAGGAAAACCTAGAATGGGTCCTGAAAACCGGCCCGCACCCTCCTTACATGGTTATGCTGGAGGCTCCGCTCTTCACCAGGTACATGACCGCACACACGCACGTGTCACAGTCTTCTTCCGGGCTTTCTACAGCCTTGATTTGTTGTCACGCAGCTATGAGATAGTTATATTCATATTAAGTTATATCAAAATTATATACAGTGATTCCCCTGTATTGAAGAAAAGCACTCAAAAAAAATTCACTGATAATTTCTGAGCCACGTGTGACATATAGATGCAATTTCACCTCACCCCACCCACCCACAGGTCCATCATGATGAGGCTGAAGAACAGCTCCAGGGTGGCAGGCGTTGCCAGGGTTGCCCCGAATGCAAACCCCACCGAGGGCTCCTCCTCGCACACAAGGTGCCCCAATGAGAACACAGGTGGGTTCTATCCATCCATCTATTTATATTATTTTATTTATTTTCCTCTCATGGCATGTTATGACCTTAGGAGAGGAATTACTCTGAACTCTGTATTTGTTGCCTTGAATTTTTGTGTTATTTTGAATATGGGGTCAAACCGTACACAGTTTTTTTTTCCAACTCATGTATAGTTTCAAGTATATATTTCGTTTCTTTTTTTATTGGATCATTGTGGTGTTTCGCTGTATCACCTTTGGGGAAAAAAAAGTAGTGAAGCGGTATACTTTTTACTCAGCATTTCCAATATGAGGAAAAAAAGAAATCTGTATCAAAAAGTGAATCCAAGTCATGGTCATGTTCATGTTCGTCATGTTCGACCTTGTTGGCTATTGATATCTCACCCTCCCCTCAGGCCTCTACACGGAGAGCTATAACGCCACCCTGGCCCACTGCAACACGCTGGTGTGGAACCCGCGGGGGGATGGGCTGGCGTATGAGTCGTTCGACTTTCCCGTCTTCTCTCTGAAAGACGACAACGAGACCGCCGCCATACGAAAGGTAAGCGATGGCAGATGAATGAATCCAGAATTTAAAAATGCCTTTCTGAGACATTGCTTAATTTAAGTTGAATTAGTTGTAGACTAGGAAGACCTAGAGTAAGGTAATGAAGGACTAGTCAGCTCCTTCTGTCTGATCTTGAGTGCTGGTCCAGTTAATCCATTTTCTCTGTTGTCAAGGTCGATCTGGAGGCCCACATCCATTAATCCAGAGATAAACCTGCCTCTGGCCATCTTTAATTTAAGCCCTCACTTAGAGCTAGATTAGCTCTAATCTTCCTTCTGGAAATCAGAATTATTTAAAACCAGGATTACGGCAGATCTGAGACTATTCTAAGCCATGGCTGAGAAAGGCTGTTTCAGTTAGTCCAGATTAAAAGTGTGATTTACTCTAAAATTTAGGCCTAATCCGTGTCCACACCACCGCCCCAAAGATTTTTTTTAGTCATTAGGTTTTTTTGTTGCATTCTAATATTTTTTTATGGACCTCCCATCTGCAATATGTAGATTCCACAGTCACCGCCATACTACATAAAAAGGTTAGCGTCTAACTCTTAGAGAAGCAGTGATGATGTGTGTTCCATTCCCAGTGCTACATGGACCATAACCACGCCGCGAACGGCAGCGTGCCCACGTACCCACTGTGCGCTATGGAGCTCTCCTCCCACATGCACGCTGTCACCGACACTGGAACGTGCATGAGGAGAAACCATATCAACTTCAGCCTCAGCCCAGGTACACACATACTAGTTTACTGGTTCAACTGATAAGACAATGTCTCCATGCAGCACCTATGAGTGCAGCTAAATGACAAATATGGTTTTTAAAGGGGAGTAAAAATATATTGTGATACATGCATTTGTTTTTTTATTTTGTAAAAATAATGTATTTTGTTTATTCATGCATGTCTATTAAGTTGAAAGAGTTTAGTTTGTTCGATTTTTTTACCTAATTTGTTAAAAAATGCCAGGCGGTACAACCGTAAATAAAGCCTGACATTTTTTGACTTTGAAGCCACAAAACTCCCAAAATGAAAGAACTTGAAAATGGTTTAAAATTTTGCATACTCTCTAGAGTTTTTCTATTTTACATGTGTCGTCTTATCTAGTTTATTTGAATGATAATTGATTCGCACACCAAAAAAATTCTAATTGACCCGTGTCCAAAATGAGAAAGCCAGTGTGATGGGACACCTGTGGACACAAGCATTCCAGCTGTAGAATGATTTAAAACATTTAATTGCATTTATTTAGTTCAATAGAGCTGCTTTGATGAGCTATGTATGAACTACTTTAATTGTGGACTCTCTTTTTACTTCCCTAAAATAAGTGAAATCGATGATTTATCACGGGACGTTATATTATTTGCTGACGCAGGTGAAAAGTTAACTATTGTTATTATTTGGATAGCGGAATGACCGTTACCAAAGTAAAGTCCATTTTTGAATTCCATTTTCCATTAAAAATAATTAAATTGTGGGTCAATTGTATCGCCGTAGCTGACATGATCCTCTGTGTCTCTTATCGCATCCAGAGATGGTCTGCGACCCGGTGAGTGATTCCAACGTCTGGGCCTCCACCAAGCCCCTCAACAACACGGCCAAGGGCCACAAGCAGAACGAGAGCGTGGTCATCGCCGCCGCCAGGGTGAGTGTCTCCGACTCCGGAAGCGGACTTCCTATATACTGCGTTCTGGATAGAGCCTTGAAAGAGCAGATTTGACAGACAAGCCAGTGGAGCTCTCTCACATATTTTTGTGTCTTGTGATCACGATTATTGCAAGTCGTTTCTTTCCTGGTCTCAGTGACTCAGCGGCGTCTCGTCTTACAATGGTGCAAAGTACGGCAGCAGGTCAACTCCAATACTGGCAAGGTTAGACTGGCTTCCAAAGAGGTTCCATATAACATGCAAGCCATTGCAAGGTTTAGAGCTATTCTCCCTGTCTGCCTTGCCTTAAAAAGTCCCAAAAATGCCTTAAATTCCATGTAACACATTAGGCAGTATGAGTCATTAAACATATTAAACGTCTTATATTTGAATATTCTTGATTTCAATGTGTCTGATTTTATTGACACTTCTTCTCTATCTAATACTTACCTGGTAAGTTCTTCTCTATCTAATACTTACCTGCTGCAATTACATGTTCTAGATCCTCAGGTACTTACCTGTTTGAAGTTCAATGGGGAAAAAAAGTAATAGATTTATTACAGTTCCTAATCACTTGCCTTGCTATCTGACCTAAAGGAAACGGCTATAATAGCAGTTTATAGAATCATATTGTTCATAACCTACCCGGTTTCTGCCTAATACTTCCCTCTGCCCTGTACCAAATATATAGTACTTACCTGCAATACTTACCTGGAATGCGGGAGTTGATTTGTCCAAAAAGCAGCCTTAAATGGTCTTTTCTTAAAAAGGATTAAATGTAACTTTCGGATACCTGCAGACACCCTGAAAACTGACCTATTGCCCTATGTGATTTGAGGACTCGGAAGAGGAATTCACGTGGCTTTTTAAAAGAAAACAAAACCAACAATTATCTTGTCTTTTCTGATGCGATTTAAAAAAACACGAAAGCAAAGTGTTGAAAGTATGCCTAGACACGAGAGCTTCATTCCTCTGTTCCCTGATGCCACTTTTTGATTTACGCAACTGTGAAATAGGCCACAGCAAGTCGAACTGAACCACTTGCCGAGATAAGATCTCTCCTTCCGTACTTTAATTCTTTCTCCCCTCACCCACAGCTGGACAGCAGTTCATTTTTCACTGAGATCTCCCCGGGGGCGGAGAGCGCCGTCTCGGGCTTCGTCACCCTCCTGGCCGTCGCCCACGCCCTGCGCAACATCACGCAGGAGGACCCTCCCCCGCGCACCATCTTCTACGCCTTCTTCCAGGGGGTCAGTGCTTTCCCGTTTTTTTTCTTGGATGTACACGAGGAAGTGCTACTTCTTCTGCTAAGTGAGGGCCTTTGTCATTATTTCATGAATAATATCTGCCGATCATGCTTTTGGATTCACGCTCTATTTCTTTCTAGGAGCGCTCCATGCGCTATGCCTTGAGACATTGTGAAGTTGGAAAACAGTGTAATTCTGAACATTTATCACTGTGTGTGTATGAAATCCATTGGTGCATTAAATGTAAATTATGATATATGAACTTAAATATAGATACATACTAGGACATATATAGAACTTATGTATAGATGTTTATAGAACTTGCATATGTACATATAGAACTTTAGATAGATTACAATTGACTGAGCAGCTCACATCGAAACGGTAAGCAAAATAATAAAGCAACACAATATAAATCTAAAAAAGAAAATGCCAATATGTGGAAAATTTGGAAAATATACAATTAACCTAACAGTTAACTGTACACAATAAGATATGGCAATATACACTAAACCTAGTGATAAAATACAGATATAACCTCAAAAAACAATAAAATAAAATATAAAAAGGCCTAAAAATAAGTAAATATAAAGTCAAGTACAGTCAGGTCCATAAATATTTGGACATTGACACAATTTTCATCATTTTGGCTCTGGTACACCACCACAATGGACTTGAAATGAAAGATGTGCTTTAAGTGCAGACTTTCAGCTTTAATTTGAGGGTATTTACAGTACAGACTAAATACCCTCAAATGTCCAAATATTTATGGACATTTGAGAGTATTTATTTATGGTTTTCTACAACAAATTATGGAATAAACAGCGAAGCAGAAGGATGAACGAACTTAAGATAGAAATGGTGATTTAACCTGACATTGAATAAATAACAAAATAAAAACAAAATGTTGGCAATAAAGCCTATAAACCACAGTAAACAAACATACACTTCTGTATTAACAAATTCACATTCTGGTGGTTGTGCAACTGTTTTCGATATAGATATACTAATGTATGTCCCTATAACGCCCCATTAAAATATATAGGAGTTTCATAGCCACAAACGTACTTCCTGGGAGCATTTAAGCGCCTTTCTGAAGCAGGGTGCTTTTTCGTAAAAATGTTCTTCAGCCACACGTGGCACTCTTGCATGCAATTCCTACATAACGCTCTTAATGGAAACGGTGCACTGTCCTGTGTTAGGTCAGGCCAGGCAAACTGTATTTATATTGTGCTTGGTTAGACCCTCTAAGGCCTTTTATAAATGCCACATGAAACAGAGAGAACTCGGTCTACGCTGGACAGTGTTCACTCACTCATTTAGTAATAGTCTTGTAATGCAGTTTATGTCAGTTATATTGTTTAGCACAAGTAAATTGTCCATAAAGTACCACAGGGAATAATAACAATAATACATCTAAAAGAACAATAGGATATTCTCCATCTCACAACGACTCAAATGAAAACAATAGCTGACGTTTAGCCCACAGCATCACAATTTTAACGCAAGTTCTTATCCTCATTGGATGTTGGCTACGACAAACGCCGCAAAACTTTATGAATCAGAAGGACGATTCAACGTTTTGAATTTGGAAAACCCATTGTGGGTTTGAGGACAAAACACAGGCTTCTCAGATTCATACTGGAAACAAATACCGATCCGACGCACTTCCTCTACAGGAATAATAATAATAAAACAAAACCAGACGGATGGGGTTAGCCTGTGGTTCCGATCACTCGGTTTCAAGCCTTGAAGTTGATGTTCAAGGGTCCTCGTCTCCCTTCATCCGAAACATCACTCTCCCTAAACTGAGGCTTTTTTTCTCCATCAAACGGCAGGAAACCTTTGACTACATCGGCAGCTCGCGCATGGTGTACGACATGGAGAACAATCAGTCGGCCATCGACCTGGACAACGTTCATTCCGTCGTGGAGATTGGACAGGTGCGTATCGCGTTCTCAATGGACGCAATGTTCCTTGGATGCATTTATAATTGTCTAACTGGGATTATATAACCTTTATATATTGTTTCTCAAGGGTTATCTTAAAACCACTTACCAGTATGCTTACTTTAGGTTGCTTGAATTCCGGCCTTAGAAATTTAAGTACTGGAATACCTTGAAAATTGCCCCTTTGGTGCTGAAGTGCTTGAAAGGTCCTTGAAGAAAGCGCGATCATTGAAAACCTTTGATATTCCCCCTGGTTTTGTTGTTCAAATCATAACAAAGAATCACTTTTACGACGATTATGCCAGGGAAATGTACATTTCATCCAGCATGGTTGGAAATAGACACTAGTAGGAAATAGACTAATAGTAGATGACAATGAGATTAATAATAGATATATAGATATACTAATATAAATAATAGACAATGAGACTAAGAGTCTATTATATTTTAATTAATAAAGTTCTCATTGAAAATTGCGTGAAGACTTTGAAAGATAAAACAAATAGTGCTTAAAAAAGTACTTGAAAGTCCTTGAATTTCATTTTGTAATGCCAGAATGAACCCCCAATATAGAGCATTTTGGAAGGATAGAAAGTAGTTATTGCTGTTGTACTGTATATGATATGAAATATCAAATATGATTTCAACCTCTGCAGGTCGGGCTTCATAACGGCTCCAGTCTGTGGCTCCACTCTGACCCCGTGTCCAGAAGAAACGAAAGCATCAACCAAGGGGTTGGTCATTGCGTCTCCTCCTTAAAATGAGCTTCAAAGTCCAAAAAAATGGAAATGAGTAATGGAAAATAACGAAGGCAGTATTTTAACCAAATAACAGTTCTAATTTCAATAATTTTCTCAAACGGTGTATTTAAAATGTACAAAAAGTACCTGAGGCGAATATGGGACAGAGTACGGAACTTTAAACCAAAAAAGGATGGATTTTGGGCGTGACATTCACAATTAATAAATGTCGGACAACAATGTTGTGTGAAAATTGATGTTGATGCATGTGGTTTCTGCATATAACAATTCTGTTTCGAGCGGCGTGTTTGTGGTGCATTTTCTTTAATTAACTAAGGAGCTCTGCTTCAGGTGAAGAGCATCGTGGAGAATTTCCAGTCGGCCGAGGCCAGACTGGCCTTCTCGTTTGCCGAGCCTGGCGTCTCGCAGCCTCTGCCGCCCTCTTCCTTCCAGCGCTTCCTGCGAGCCCGGCCAATACCTGGCATCGTCGTCACCGATCACGAAGCCGCTTTCCGCAACAGGTGACTTCGGTTTTCTTTTACGTAATGGCGGCATCATCACAGCATGCGATATACGTACTCATCGTGGTTTAAGTTTCCATCTTTCAGCCTCTTTAAACTGTCTCATCAGCCAAATTATTGTATCGAAGTGAGAAAATTAAAAGAAAATCGAATTGGCGAAGATTCACCAGAGGATAATTTAGACCCACAGAAATACACAATTGCGGCATTTTTCGCGGGGAAAAACTGCCATATTTTTATTGTGTGCAGTTAGCTGTTGTATAATTTCCATATATTGCCTTTTTTATTGTATTGCTTTATGATTATTTTGCCTATTGTTTTGATGTGAGCTGTGGAGACAATGCAATTTCCCTCCGGGGATGAATCTGAAAGTATCCATCTATCTAAATTACCTGCAGAAAATTAGAGTGGCTGTAGAATCATCCAGGAAAGGTCCAGGAATAAGGAAGAGAAAATGGAGCAGTTGTTGCTCCCTTAAACACACAGGCAATGTCATGGCTGCAGTAATTCTGCACTCATGAGTTTCATGTATTTTTCAGCTTCAATTTGTCATGTTTTATTTTAAAAAGCACTTCATTTTGTCCATAAATATGATAAATTTGTGTTTCTTAAGGCTCTGAAGACGTTTTTTTGTTTTTTCCATCCATCGTCATCCGCTTATCCGGGGTCGGGTCGCGGAGGTAGCAGCTCGAGCAGGGGGCCCCAGACTTCCTTTTCCCTGGCCACATCAACCAGCTCTGACTGGGGGATCCCGAGGCGTTCCCAGGCCAGCGTGGAGATATAGTCTCTCCACCTGGTCCTGGGTCTGCCCCTGGGCCTTCTCCCAGCTGGACGTGCCTGGAACACCTCCCTAGGGAGGCGACCAGGTGGCATCCTTACCAGATGCCCGAACCACCTCAGCTGGCTCCTTTCAACGCAAAGGAGCGGCGGCTCTACTCCGAGTCCCTCACGAGTGACCGCACTTCTCACCCTATCCCTAAGGGAGACGCTAGCCACCCTCCTGAGGAAACCCATTTCAGCCGCTTGTATTCGCGATCTCGTTCTTTCGGTCATGACCCATCCTTCATGACCATAGGTG
>OMKR01044914.1:17171-28894 GCA_900302355.1 Cyttopsis rosea | reverse complement strand
AGATTACATCACCATGGCGACCCAGCATCGACCTCCCACCCCATTCCACCCCCACTTGAAGAAAACCATTTGGACACGACCCCCATTAAAGTCTTATGACACACAACATGGAGCCATTCACGGTCATTTTGGTCGATGGGTTCCCTCACCGCAGCTCTCAGCTTTGATTTGGGTTCAGTTTGCTGATGCCAACAACGGCAACGACAATTTTAAATCCTTCTAAATGTCCCTGAGATGATTCCGACTGCGGAGCTTAATAGCAGATAAATCTACAAATGCTCAGCACGGCGCAATAAAAAGCCCCTCTGAGCTGGCAGCTGCCGTCACAGCCTCCAAGACCTTAGGACAAGATTAAAAAGAAATATTTGCAAATACTATAGTAATGTTTGTTTTAACGTATTTCTGGGCTAAATTCCAGCAAAAATAGAACAGTAGGTAAACTAACTGCAAAATGGTATTTGACTCAAGACTTTGAATTGAATAATAGAGAGAGGTTGAAATTCTAAATGATGGCTGTGCAACAGGAAAATTATCCAGTATCGTAGTTAAATTGATGCGGCTGTTGAAAGCGTCTTATAAAGAAACTCTAATTGTATTCCTTAAAGACAGGAATTCTAACATAATAATAACCAGAATTTTCTTTTTGACATATTTTCGTTCCTCAAAAACAAACAAAAAATAAGGATCCTTCGAATAAGTAATACGTTTATTTAAGTTTAGTTTTTAGTGTCAGTCCTCCTAAAATCATTTTGCAGTCATGTTATATAAGGCCGATTTATTGAAAAATGTGGAAATTTATGTTCAGTCCAGGATGTCCTTCAGATATTGGGCGGATATATATTATCTGACAATTTCATGAATTTACAAAACACATTCAAGGCGCATCAGCCGCACACACATTTCTGTGTACCAGTTTGTTGCAGAAATGTTGTATTGTGTAATTGCAAGCACTTAGTTAAATATTCTCCACCGTGAAGGTCCTTCTGTTTCTAAATCGTCCCTCCTTCACTGAATGAAGCTTGAAATCACCGAGCCATCAGATAGTTCACCTGCATTCACCAGAAAATTGCCTCTTGCTAAACGCTGGGTCAAACATTTCCTCAGCTCGTCCTTGTGCAATTCTAAAACCCTGTGTTGTGCTGCCATAGGTTATAATTTAACATTATCAAATTAGAAGGGAGAGGAAGTACTACTCTTAATTATTCTCTATTAGATTGTGTTCATATCATGTTTATTTTATTATTTGATATTTATATTGTATGAAGATAGAGCAAATTCTGCTACGATCTGTTCAACACGTGCCATATTATGTTAAATTGAACATTATGACAAACGGTAATATCATTCTGAGTTAAACTTAAAGGTGCAGTGTGTAGAATTTAGTGGCATCTAGCGGAACGGGCTTTGCAACTTTAAGACCCATTTTGCAGGCTCTTAGTTTAAAGCCTACGCTGCATTTTGCCTTTCTCCTTTCTTTTTCTGGCAACATACTCGTTTTGCAGCCTAGTGAATGACCAGCGGGTACCCAGTACGGACTGGATCAGCTTCTCAAAGTCTGGTTTACATCTCCTGCTGGAGCGTAATGAGAACGCTGAGCCAGGGACGGCACGAACCAACGTGCAGCATTTTCTTTTTTTCCAACCTTGGACTGATTATCGTTTCCCCAGAGCGTGCAATGACATTACATGTTTCAGTGAAAGTGCATTTGAGTGATTCAGCACAGCCGCTGCCCCCCATTACCATAACGATGACTCAGTCCTATTTTCTCCCACCCTGTCCCATCCGATTCTATTTCAATTTTGTCCTCTAATCCCCACCCCCCTAACTCCTGTCATCAGTTTGTTTGTTTTCTTCTCGATTTCTCTTCACTGTCCCTGTCCCGTCCTTTGTCACCCTGTCCTGTCACCTCCTATTCTTAGGTCCTATATCCCTTCACCCATTCTCCTCCCTTCCTACAGTCAGTCCAATTGCTGCAGGGTTTGATCACATTCTCACTTTGCATTGGACAGCTTCCCGTTGGCTTTCAAACAGACAATGCAGTTGAATTACCAGGTTGTTGTTTTATTGGTTTTTTCAGCATTTTCTTTTAAGTCCAGATATTGGAATGTCACACGTTGTCAGTACATGGTGAAGCCCTAAACTAGCCCTGCATACCCCCCATCTCAGTCACTGGAGCTGATGGACTGAAGCTGGAAATAGAACCGGCTGCATCTTATTACAAGAACATCTAAATAAGTCCCTGTGCGGATTAGCATCGCATGCAGGTGTCCGAGGATTTGTCCTCCCAAGGCCACTGGGTTCAGCGAGGAAGGATTTTCCTTCTACATCTTATGCCGTTTTCCCACATCTGTTAAGACACATCTAATAAGTCGAGTGAAGTCAAGTGAAGTTCATTTACATAGCTGTTAATCACAGAGCTGTCTCAAAGGGCTGCACAAGACCAGAAACCAACAGCGTTCCCTATCCTTAACGCAACCAGGCAATAAAAAACTGCATAAGACTGCTCATAGTCTTATTCATAGTCTAACTACGGCTGCCAAAGCTCTAATCGCCAATTGTTCACTCTCAAATCAGTTGATTTACTAAAACGCCTACTAACCCATATGCTACCACTCTGCACTGACACATTGCAATCCAAACTCATCCAAACTCCATTAAGCATTCTTTCACCCACTATGGTTTTAAAGCTACTGCTTGTTTGTTCTGTCACTAAGTGTTGAACTTTCCTTGGCATTGTGTATCTATAGAAAACTTGAACAATGTCATAGCTTCTATGTATTTATTGCAGCAGGTTCTATTCTGCCAGAACCCCTCGGGAGGTTTGGTTCGCTGGTCTCCCTGCTTCCAGCTCCCGGGCATGGATCGCCAAACATAATGGGCAAGTTGCCTCTCAGAAATCTTGGTCTAGACTCATAGTTTCATAGTTTTGACCTTTTTTTATTTTTATTTTTTACCAAAGCTGCAACATGCTAGAAAAGGTTTGACAATGAAGCTTGAATGTGGCGTGAATTTGATTCTTCAATCTTGACGTTGATGATTAGCAGCTCTTGGTCATTGCGCTCCATTGTGCCTCAGCTTCTTTGATTTGAGTAATTGTAGTCTCAAGACTCTTCAATGACTATTGCCGGCAAATTAGCCAAGATTATGTTTATTCAAAAGGAAAATCTGAAATAACATAACTCGCCAATGGTAAAAAACCATGTCTCCAATGACTTATTGCAACAGGTAGTGCTTCCATGGCGTTTGCTATTGCATAGTTACCTCTTTAACCTACAATTGCTCTTGTTAGTGGTGTTGCAGTGAGCTGGGTTATTGCGGTTGCACCACTGGAAGCCGGAAAGAAACGGCCCAATGAAGTCTCCTCATGGTCTGTGGGCACCACAGCAATACTGTGCAATGACTCGTGATTATTTAAGCAGATGGTGATCTTTTTGTCAAACTGTTCGATTCCACAATCATACGTTTTCATCCAAATGCAAAGGGAATTTTGAAACCAATGTTAGAATTGTCACAATAAATAGAATGTGAACTGCTCAGTTTTCATCAATTGGGTTGAGGCAAATGAACTGTCTACCCAGATTTGTATGTTTTTATGTTCACCTTTTATTATGCATTCATTAACATTATATTAAAAACAATCTTGATCTCTAATTAAATTTTTTTTGTTTTTACCTAATTTAAAAGAGATTTCTCTTTCAACCCCTCTGAAACAGTGGCACAATGCGTGACTGTGCCTCCTGTGTGATACCGGATTCGATATTGGCTTTAATTTCCTCCTCCTCTGCTCCTCTCTCCCAGCTTTGTGAGACTTATCCCCTTTCAAAACACATTTCCAGAGATGTGATCTTGTCAACTGATGCAAATTAGAATGCGATCACATTCAGTAACTGCCCAAAACCCACACAGGTCTTCATCATAGCTAAGGTCAAGCCAGAGGGTGGATTGACAAAAGCCTCTTTTTTTCCTTCAGTCAGCCGGTGAAAAAGTGATGTCAAATGAGGCCATGCGAGTGAGGAATGGGATTACATTATTCTGTGGTAGTCTAGACAAATTAACTTTGTAGGATGAAGGCATAAGATGCTATGTATCTGGCAAGGTTACGTTCTAATATCTTGGTCTATAGAGGTCATGATAATCGCTTCCAATATGGGGCGCCGAATGTAAAAATGAAGTTACAATTTTCTAGCTGATATATTTCGAATATTTAGCTGACTTCCCTCACATTTGAGACAGAAATTCATGTAAAACAACATATTAAATGTAATTGTTAACAATATATATATATACTCGGTTGTGGCGTGGGCGGGGCTGTGCGCGCTGTTTGAGGAAGGGGGCGAGGCAAGGAGCGTGGGCTATTTGCATATTTTCTAAATATTTGTTCATATATATTCGGTGAAAATTTAGATTTAACATTTAAGATTCAGATTTAACATTTAAGATTTAAGATTTATTTTTTACATATAAACATATTGTTAACAATTACATATAACATGTTTTACATGAATTTCTGTATCAAATGTGAGGAAAATGAGCTAAATGTGAGGAAAGTGAGCTAAATATTCAAAATATATCCAAATTTTTAACCAAAGTTATACTATCGTCGCCTCATATCCCAGGACTACCCTACATTACACAGTGGGCATTTAGCTGTTAAACTCTAAATTGAGCAAAAAAGACAATAGCATAACTTCTGATGATTCTAGCCTCATCGATTGGATGGAAGTAAGCACACAGATACCAGATCAATGGTGTGTTGTTAGAGCAGAGGAACAAAACTAATTGGCTTGTCAACAGAGGGCAATAAATTGTGTACTGTAGGTGAACTAAATCCAGCCCCAATTCCCAGCGTTTAAAGCTCAATCTCCAGACACTGTTGCCAATTTAGGCCAACGAGACACACTTCATAAAGTGCTTTATGTTCACCCATAGGTGTAGAGTGACTTTGGTAATAACTAATGTTGAAATGTATTATACGAGCAGCTTCTTCTTCATTTTTGCAATTTTGACCCTGCTAAACTTCACACATCTCACCAGGCTTTTGAGCTGGAGGGAGGTTGTTGATAGACAGGCAATTTACTGGGAGCAGATAAGACGTTCTTTAATCTGTAACATGGTGTAAGAATAGAGTTCACTACACATTAGATAACCGATTTTATCCCCCAGCAAATCTCACCATCCTGTCAGAAAGGTGTCTGCATCACACAATGAATGGGGTCAGGATAGGCTGTCGTGGAAAATCAGACATAATAGGTTTGAGGCGCTAAACTCACGTTTGAGTTCACTTTAAAGCAGCATTATGTAACTTTTGGTATTTGGTGCCCCTTACAGTTTCTGAGTGCAATTGCACTTTACCGCTGTCGTAAAACTCGCCCGGATTTCATCTTTTTCTTCCCGGTCCATGAATTTATTTATTTATTATTTATTTATTTACAAATTTGAACCTTATCGGTCGCGTTTCAATAACTATAGACAATAACTAGTCTGTATTACAAATGCAAATATAATGTACACCTAGGGCAGCACGCGCGAGTCACAGGGTGAAACAAACCCCGTGGCGCAATGAAAGTGAGGCTGAGGTGGGATCCCGGTCCTGCGGGTGAATAAAAACATGTACTCAATGTGTTATTGAAAGGAACGGGGCAGAGGGACGAGCAGCCGACGGGCGGGCGCAAATTACGCGTTTAGATTAGGCTTTGAGACATGGTGGAGATAAAGACAGGTCCCGATCTAGACCCGATCTAAAGTCTGGAGCCTTCTTCCTCTCCTCTCGTCCCGTGATGAGTGAAATCTGACTCTGCAGACTGTGCTTCGATCTGGCGCACGAACTTTCACTTTCAGCGTCCGTTGTCCGACTAAGTATTGACAACACGCTCAGTATTTTATAAATTTGAGTTTTTTTTATTTGATGAACCTGGGCACTGATATGCGAAAATGAACTAAATGGGTTTTATTTCTCTCGTAATGTAATCACCGGTGCGTCCGAACACCGCGTAACGCCGGTAACCGCGGCAACCCTAACCCGAAGTGACTTAGTGCCGTACAGCGTAACGCACTTTTCCCGCGGTTTCGTACCCGAACACCAAAGTTACATCGTGCCAGAACAGGCGTTGGGGGAAGTGGGTGGGAATGAAAGAGGTGACATTCTCCATATTACAAGTCAGTGTAGCATCAAAACGATTCTGAAGCCGTTATTTTAAAGTTAAAAAGCGGCATAATGTTGCTTTAAAGAATCACGGGTCTCAATACAATAATACAACCATACAAATACTACCGGGCATAAATTCAAAATTCAGAAAATCGCCATTCAATTTTATTCAACAATATAATCAATGGTCAAATATGCCCCTATAATCACTGACTATAGGCCAATTAAGACATTCTCCAGATTAAGAAATCGTGAGAGGAAATCATCGTTCTACATTTAGTTCATGGTGCTAGTTCTTTATAGAACATTGTTAAGTCACAAAATGAAACTAAAACTCTTGCGCTTGAATCCGTTCAATGGGTTTAAAGTTGCTTTGTGGCAGAATTGACCACAACTCAATGATTATCGAACCGGTTTCTCGTCAAATGCTGTGTGATTGTGTCATAGTGTAGGACAGGAGAGATCCGCACACCAAAATACAGTAGCTCCCGTTGAAAGGATCGTATTCAATGCAAACGTCACTGCATTGAATACGATCCTTTCAACGGGAGCTATTTTGGTGTGCGGATCTCTCCTTTCTACTTTATACGATTTTTTTCGATCCAGCACCCATCCGTTTTGGTATTGGATGTGCGTGTCTTTTTTCTTGCTTGTAGTGTAGGACAGGGACGTTCAACTGGTGGCCTGGGGAAATGTCCAAACTCCTAAACTCCTAAATTCCTAAACTACTGTACTACAAACTACTGTAATTTTCCAAATAGTCTGGCATATTACACATGCGTTATTTAGCTATTAACACAGGACTAAGTGGGAAAACGCAAAATATTACAATGAAAATTAAAACGCCCCCAACAGAATGAAATTGAATAGCCTTGGTGGAGGATAATGCATATTCGATTGACATTTGAGGCCAAATGTTAATTCCTAACATTTTTGTAAGCATTGTGTGCAAAATAAAAATCATAAGATATCATAAATACCATAACCCATACCATATGTGTGGATAATATCAATTGAACACATTTGATCCAATCCTACAAACACACACGAGGGACTTAGAAGAGGAAAGGAGACATAAGGAGCATAAACCGAATTGCACTGGAACAAATAAGATCAGTGTCTCAACTAATCAACCCTATTAAGGAGAGTAATGGTGGTTCATTATATAACTTCATTAATGGTGTTCTGTAGTATAATTTAGTCTCCAAGTTCTATTTCTTGTCATATAACTCCGGCTATCATCTCCTAGATATTACAGTGGAGTATATACTTATATATTCTACTTATATATCGTATTATTCCGTATCTCTAAAACAACATGAACGTACGTTCCACGTGAACCAATAAAGTACCAGCATTACATCATTGTTGCGTGGTGGGTCCTAATTCCACTGACGTCGGACCCGTTTTTTTTTTATTATTTAAATGATGTGGTAGCAATTACAATCCTCTCTTGTTCCAGTAATCTTTGATCACACAGTCCGCAGGCGCCGCCGCGCTTTCAAAGTGGATTTCAACAGCGCACCCGGTCAAAGTCCTCTTTCACGGCATTTCCCATTTTCCGGCCGACAAGCGATATTTTTCGGTTCAAAAGAACGTACGCGCGCTCGCCGGCGATTTTCCCCCTGTCGCCAGCTGCGAGTCTTGGAGATTTATTTAATCATGGTCTGACCTGCGTAATGGAATTGCGATCAAAGCCCACGGAGGTGTAACCTTGTCTCGGGCTCACAGGAAGATCTTAACACCTTCTCTTTTATCCATATCCGTCCCCATTTGTTTAATTGTGAATATTAATATGTACTGTATTATACACTGCTCAAAAAAATGAAGGGAACACTTAAATCACACATCAGATCTTGATGAACGAATTATTCAAATTATTCACGTTGTATAATTTGTTGAGGACAAAATGACCTAACAGCGGTCAATGGAAACCAAAATCATCAACCCGTTGAGGGCTGGATTCAAAATCACACCCAAAATCAAAGTAAAAAATTTTAAATCATAGGCTGATCCAACTAGGAAATTTGAAAGGGTGGTTTTGTGACCAGAATGTTCCGGGCATAAATCAACCGGCCGGCTAGGGAAATCAATAATTACTACCCAGGTTCCCTTAAGCAGCAAGCTTAAGGGAACCCCAGTTACACCGCGCTCCGTGTTTAACTGGAGACAAAGCGCGAGCACCAACGTCGGGCGGAACGGAATACGCGGAATATCCGACTGTAAAAAAAAAAACCCAGCGCAGAGTTGGGGAGAAGGCGGTCCTTGATGTATGATGTATGATAAATAAACGATTCTTGGTGTGACTCGTGGTATCGCCTCGTGGTATCGCCGTGAAACCGCGAAGGCGCGTAGTAGTCGTTCGCACCCGTTTGATCCGGTCCAAGAACGCTTGTTCCATCTGCGGGCCGTGCACCATGTATGAGGCGGTGACGTGTGTGTGTAAGAGGTACAGATGTTATTCATTACTCTCCATGTCATGGCAGCATCTGCCTGCCTACACTCCTCCTCCTGGGCATTGTGGTCCAGTCCCCAGCAGCTGGTTGTTCCAACTAAAGCTTTCCTCTCACTGCAGGTTCCCCACCAGAATCTATGGCTTGTGCGTTATAAATATTTGGATCTTCGGTCGACGGGTTTTCGGGGATAGATGCAGTTCAGACCGAAAAAGACTCAATTGTGCCCGCGTGCATATGTCGATGAATCCCACTCCTTCACCCAACCTTACCTGTTATGTCTCAGAAAGGCAGTGTAAGGGAAAGCAGAACACACGCGTTAAGGCGATTCTCGTGTGAGGAAAATGTCAAAGAGGAAGGATTCCTCTAAGGAATGAGGCGTATTATTTTGTGGCCGATGCACAAAGGTGTCTTCTCCACCAAACACGGGAAATGGTTTGATGTGAAAATTGAAGGGAATAAAGGCATTCAGGCAAAACGTGGTCATTTTCCAGAAGGGGACGGCAGCATAATTATAATCCCCATCACCCAAGATTTCTTGTCCTAGTTCTGGTCCAAACTGTCATCTATTAGTCATTTTAAACATTTGATGTAATTAAAATAGCATTTGAAAAAAAAATTTCTCCGATGGGCTTCTATTCATCGTTGTCTCGTGAACAAAGTCTATTCAGAAAAGGCTACTGACCTGGGTCCAGAGCTTTGACTCCGCCCATTCTAACCGAGTGGACGGATTCTTACGGTCTGGTATCGCGACATGGAACATCGATTTCTCCGGTTGATAAAGCGTTCGGTCCAATGAGCTCTGCGGAAGGACTAAGGTTGAGCCAATCGGCGCCACGGGCGGGACCGACGCCGTTGGAGGAGTAATAACAGCAATGGCGGCCGACAAGATAGACCAGGCATGGCCAAACTACGGCCCGTAGGCCAACTGCCGCCCGCAGCCCGTTTTTAAGTGGCCCGGCGTAAATTTTAAAACTAAAATGTAATATGGCGTGTGAGAACATAGTCTCTAAAATTGGTTTAGTTTTCGTTTTTTTCACAAGTTTTTTTCTTTTTTCTTATAGTAATTTTGATAGAAAATGAAGTTTCGATGGCACAGGGGTTTTATGGTCTAAAAACACAGTTTTTCTTGCAGTGTAACTGGTTGGAAACTCCTGTGGTTAATATTGTTTGGCCCATGCCCATTTTTCTGTATGTAGCCCACAACCAGAAAAGTTTGGCCACCCCTGAGATAGACGCCACTATCGAGGCTGTTCGAAATGGATTAAAAGTACAAATTACTTACTTTTTTGTTTCTACTTCGCTCCGCTCCGCTCTTAAAACTCTCTCTTAGTGATTGGTCAGGGAAAATCGAATCCCCCTCCCCCCACGGATATGGGTCAGAGCGGAGGCGATGCCAGACTGAAGATGGAGACGGAGTTGCCAATTCCGTCTGATATCAGGCTACTATTGACCGCTAGAATCGATAAAAGGCTCGGCATAAAAGTACATCTGCTTGATGAACATTGATGAATCCTAGTTTTCATACATGTCCGTACAAAGGATTAATGGTGGAAAACAATCCGAAGTACCTTGATAAATGAGGCCCGGTAGAGCAGAGCAAACTCGCACAAGCTAGCTCTCCGCCTAACCAGTAAATATTATTTGCAAATCCAATTTGACCTAGTTCTAAAAGTGGTTTGCTGGCATTTAATCCTTGCCTTTAGTTTTGTACTGCCAAGGATCTAGAGCGCAGCATTAAATATTATTTTGATTCATGGTGATAATTATTCACAGTTATTATTAGCTTGTTTTTGCCCAAACAGAAACTAGTTTTGCTGCGATGCAGACTCCCTGTTATGTTTCAAACTAAGTGACACGGCCTTAGACGTTTCAGCAGAGAAGACAGAAAGGCGTAGTATTTTACTGCAGGTAATGCACTTGAAAGGCAAATATTTTCTTTTGGCATTTTATTATTTCATTTTCACAATGTTTACATCTACACTTCCCTCTGAACGATGTTTGAATTTTACTTTCCAACACGACGGCAGCCGCACACATCAGCCGTCAGACTGTCGAGTGCAACCCGTTATCAGGAACGTATGAAATTGCACAGCGGCTGCGAGTCTTCAGCAATGTGCCATCGTAGGTCATTAGTTTCTCAGATAAACTGTGTGGATTTAATTTGTGATAGGAGCACACAAAGTAAAGAGCAGGGTTCTTCTGAGGCACGTGGATCTGAGACCACATACTGTAGTTAACATAGTTTAGGCAGCTAGATAGGGAACAGTTCCAATTCCAATTGTTAATGAAGTCACAATGCGATGAACGATCAAGGGGGTCGGCTCTCTGATTGGACACGTACTGTACGTACATTTGGGGATCTGGCGTATTCATAAAGATTAGCGTCGGGGCCAATTTTCTGATAGAGCAGCCTTTCCGACAGTTTGCTCATATTTTGACAAATATTTGATTTGCAAACAAGTGCAGATACTGTTTCTACTCCCATTTACACACTCTGGGTATGAAATTCTATGTGATAGCTAAATATGCAGTAACTAGAACCATATACAAGGTTCAGTGCATTCATAACGATCTTATATATATTCCATATAACTTAAATAAATAACTGTCCCGAATTTAGATTTTTTTTTAATTATTATTTTTCGATTGAGCAAGGTTCTTCGACTTCCTTCCAAGAACTTATATAAAGCGCTTCCAACGCTTCATCTCACCATGAGCCTTATTAGTCACACATCTGAGCGTGATATTTAAATCGCTCAGACATTTAAGGCCTTTTCTCTGCAATCAAAGCAATTAGGAAATAATTCCCTTATAATCTCGCTTCACACTTTACAAGGTCATAGAGCTACTGCAAATGGCACGTCGTGTCTCAAAATAACAACCAGGACACCAAGGTTTAGAACCACAAATCACCAGAACTGTTAACCTTTTGTGAACAACTTTGATGTTTGATATAATTTGCTATCAGTTAGAAGCCTTTTTTTTCATTTTTCATTTTTCTTTTCTTTTTTCTTTTTTTTAATGAAAATGTCGTTCATGGCTTATCTTGCATCGTATGATGTTGACACTAATCTATTAGGCAAAACCTTCTGAAGGCAGAGAAAAGCTCAATTCACTTTTTA
>OMKR01044914.1:0-17048 GCA_900302355.1 Cyttopsis rosea | reverse complement strand
GATTAGCACCAGCTCTACCTCGTCTGCCAGCACCAGGTGTGGGGACTTGAGGTGACTGCAACTTCCCCACACCTGGGGCTTTACGGTGGCTCAGTGGTTAACACTGCTGCCTCACAGCAAGAAGGTCCTGGGTTCAATTCCCGCACTGTTGGCACCATGCTCCGGTGGGCTATCTCCCAATCAGGGGCCTTTCTGTGTGGAGTTTGCATATTCTCCCTGTGTTTGCATGGGTCTCGTCCAACATAAGGTGCAGAACACTTCCTGTCCTGTCCCTGACCACGACATGGATCCACCACCTGGAATTGGTCCCCAGGTGCCGACGAAGTGAGGGCTCCTGGCTGCCCCTGGAGGATGGACGGCCAGGATGGGATAAATGCAGAGACTGTATCTCATCGTTCGCCACTCCCTGTGTGTGTGTGTGTCACCCTCCGCATGTGTGTGATTAATAAATGATTCTTCATTCTCGCCCTAAGTGTCATGTTTTGTTAGACGGGGTCGGAGCCACTGCCCGGCCGATACAAGTGTTCGTGAAAACGCGTGTCGGTGAGACACTATTATTATTATTATGTGTGTGAATAAATGCCCAAAACCAAATTCCTGTGTCCTCCTGCCTTTCCCTGAACCCGTGGTGGTTGGGTCGCCTACAATGACCTTGCCTGACCTTGTGCGCCAACACGCCGGCCCTTAAGATTTCAAAAGGAAATTTCTGCGGCTTTACTAACACGCAATCAATACCTGTCCAATCAACACCACACTGTGACATTTCCAGTGACGGCTTTCCGTACCAACTTTATCGATTTACTCACACTGTATGAACACAAGCTACGGCAATGCATAAGAGAGATTTTAGGGTTCTACAGTGAGTTTAATTATTCAAAATATAAGTATAATTGACATACCATCAGGCTTTAATTAAAAAAAAAAGTCTATTTGGTGGTGTTTTAGTGAAGCGAAGTGAAGATGCAGAGTGGAGTCATTCAGATCGTTAAATTAAGCATTTGGAAATTAGCCACTCCCAGAATTGCCCAAATCTGCGAATTGATTTCAGAAGCTTTGAGTAATAAGAGCTTTTTTTTTGTCCAGTCTGGACGGTTCACGCTGCACGAGGACATTATCTCAGTCAGCAACGGCTCTCTGCGCCCGTCGTTCCTCACTCCCCGCTAATCTGCTTATCCTCCTGATAGCAAACACTTAAATGGCCCCGGCTAATGGAAGCCACTTATAAAATGGACTGGTTTTTTAACGGCCATGCCTCCGAACCCTCCGAAAATCGTGACGCAGCCGGTCGTACGAGACGGCCGGTGTGTTTATTATACTTAAAGGGAAGTGTTCCCATGGTGTTCAAGGAAATTTCCAGAGCGGAGGACACACTAACTGACTGACTGACCCTGAAATTGAGGGATGCTGGAGCGATCATAATGGTTGTGGTCCAAAGGGTGAAGAAGAGCAGCTTTTGGCAAGAATCGCAGCATCTTGTTAAAAGAAGAAGAAAAAAAAACAACTCTTCCGAGTTTTATCATGTAGGAGTCTCTTGTACGCGCGGAAACATCCACACACACTCGCTATTTGTCTCGTGGGTTGGATAGGAGCAGCCTGATGGGGATCCAGCAGCTTATTTGTGTTTTGTTTGATTTACGATGGTCTGTTTGTGTTATTTGCCTACAGTACGTGATTGCACTGTCAGATAGAGTGTTGGCGCTATGTACTGTAGACCAAATATACAGCGAGCCTTGCTGTGATTACGGCTAAATCCGCTGTTTATATGAAAATAGCCTCCAGTTTTATCCCTCTCCATCCCCGCTCTATGAACACATACTGTCGGCTGAGAGAATTTGCGCTGGCTGAGACGCCAGTAGGGCATGTGAGAAAAGATGGTATTCCTACCGTACTGCTGCAATGCAGTTGGTTACAGATTATTACATATTGTAATAAGTCAGGTCATATTGTTATGTTTTTTTTATCACTGCACCTCAGTAATATCACCTGATTACTGTGGTTCCAGTTTGAACACCTTGGAACAAACTGAGTCTAAAGGTGTTCAAACTGAGCAACTGAGAATTGAGAACAAACTGAGTATTGTAACAATTGTAATAATTTTAAGACCAAGACAAACAACACTTTCTTCTTTCTTTATATTATTTTATATATCCTTACTTTATGTACATCCACGAGTATGCAGCAAATTAAACTTCTGCATTATGACCACAGCAACCTGTTGCAGGATACTTGGCTTAAGACACTTTCCCCATTATAACCAGAGATTCTTTGGATCGGGGCTACTCTAGCATAGCTCCAGCCAATATCTATCTATCTATCTATCTATCTATCTATCTATCTAGATATATTTTCAACGGGCACTGCACTAGTCGCATACGAATCAAATGCTCTCCAACTTGAAAATAAGGGTGAGGTGAGTGAATGAACGTCATGCATTAGCAACAAAAAGACAACCTGGAACAAACAAAGTCAAGTCATTCCTAGGCTACTAGTTAGTTGAATGTTAAGGTGCAAGTAGACATAGCAATTACTCAAATGTTTTTTAGGCAGATGTATTTACTATATAAAGAACTGACTCGCCGACAAAAGGTTGATCGATCAATAGCAAGTTCGTACACTGAGTGTGAAGAAAGGCTTTTGCTTCACAGTGAGTGAGCATGTCAGCTTGGATAATTGCGTGTCACTTTTGGCCAAGTACGATGCAAAAATCAACTATCTGACAAAACGCTACGGCAGAAACTGTGGAGGGAGCATCAAAGAAAAACATGAAATCGTTCGAAAATTCCCCCCCGAAAAAATAATGGCGGCTTTTGAAAGTACCCTAGTTGATTGACTACTCATAGCGCTCTGAAGAAATTGAAGCAGTTGTGCCTTGAGTATCTGTACCATCTAGGTATTTTTGGTTATACCAGGAAGGAATATTTTATTGTAAACCCCAGGAACAAAGTTTTTCCGAGCTTCTCCTTAGAATCTGTGAAATTTGCTTCACAAATTTGTTGGTTTGACTACTGGAAGACATACTTCCATGTGTGTTGAATGAATTCACTACAACCATTTCCCTTCCGAGCCAGTCGAATTTCTAAAGATTGAGTTCCAGTGTAGAGTGCTACTAATGGCCTCAATGCTCATTCAGTCCTTTTGGGGGTCCGTTCCTATAACAGGAAGTTCATTATTGTGCATCACTTCGATCTGAAGCCATAATTTAAAGGGTCCTTCATTGGGTGGATTGAAGCATCGCTAGAGCAGAGAACCAAATTTCCTCCTATTTATTTGTGATCGTGGCAAACACTGCACTGTGACATGAGGCATCTAGAGGGGCCCTCAGTCAGAGAGGTGCCGCATGAAGCAGGAATAATAAAGGCCAGGAAGGAAGGCTCTTACCTGGTTCTTATGCCTAGTATACACCAAAAGGACTTTCAAGATGTTAAGACAATCATGAGGAATTGTCTTGGCTTATGGGTCGTTGATTTCAGACGGACGGAAACTCTTGTGATCAGTCCCAGAGTCGCAATAATATCATGTTGGTTTGATATTATCTTAAGTCGTGGCTTGTGTGTGCACTATGCGGTGCTACTCAATGTTCGTAGGCTGCATGGGGATGATTGCCTGGGTCCAGACCTTTGAACCCGCCCACTCCACCGAGTGATCTGGCATCGTGACATGAAACAGCGGTTTCTCGGTTGAAAACACGATCTGTGGAACTAACGATTAGCCAATCAGCATCACGGGCGGGACTAACGATTAACCAATCAGCGCCGCGGGGGGACTAACGATTAACCAATCAGTGCCGCGGGGGGACTAACGATTTACCAATCAGCGCCGCGGGCGGCATTAACGCCGTTGTCAAGCGGTTGTCAAGCGTTGTCATGCTGTGCGCCGCCCGGAACCAAGGAGGCATAATTACAGCAATGGCGACCCACAAGGAATCGTTCACTGAATGGCCTGTCTTTCACGTTTGAATAATATTCTTGAATTTGATACGAGCCCCTTGATTAACAGATTTATTTTACATAGACGCCATGTCTTGTCAATATCGCCCGACATCGTAGTTTGTTTCGCTCAGCTCCGCTCTGAAAACCCCGGCAAAACAGGTACGAATCCCCCTCCCCCACGGAAAGGGGTCATAGCGGAGGCGATGCCAGACTGAAGATGGAGACGAAGTTGCCAATTCCGTCTGATATCAGGAATTGGGGATGACGCAACACACACCACTGGGATCCCACGATGTGCATCCTGGCTAAACCGCGTGTACACTGCTGAGATGGAACCAGGGCCTTTTGGCGTATCCCTGCTATTAGTTGTCTCTCATATGTAGTCGAGAGGAAAATACGTGTTCCACATATGTGTGTCGCCGTCGTATTTTCAGCCTCCTGTCGCTGCAGTTTTGCGACAGGAGGCTGAAAGGAAATGGTTAGAAATGCCCTGTGGCTCTTGTTTCTGGACTTGGTGGTAATGGTAAATATCCAATTCAAATATTATTGCTTACTAGAAAATATGTTAGCAATGCGTTTGTACAGTAGAATGCATAATGTTGATGCTTTATAGATAGTAGTAGTAGACATGTGCTCTTGCTGCTATTTTTGTTTGTATTTTTGTATAGAAATACCACCACTGTTTTATTTACTTTATTTTGATAAAGAAACAATCGGCAAGGAAGGGTTTATGTTATTTCTTTCAAATTATCTGAACCTTTCAAATATTTAATGCTGCTGAGTTTACATTTCAGCAGTCTAGAATAAAATAACCCCCAAATGTAGTATATGTGGTTTATTTGGTTCTTAAATTCACTAGGCCACACATATCAATGAATGCGCCCCCCATCTGCTCCCCCCAACCCCGGTTCCCAAATGGACATACACGGTACGTACACAAGTTTAGCAATTTCCACTGTATATCGATGAGGCGATATCGACGTATAACAAGATCACGTGAAAACCAATAATGTAAAACCAAATGTTTCCATCTTGGTGACTTCGCTGATTTCTCTGAGCAGTTTATCAACATGAGCACTCCCAGCACTTGTGTTGATTTGAGGGGAATTAACTGACACAGACTTCACCAAATATACTCTCTGCTCTCATGGCCGACTATGCTGGCACTGTTACCAAGGTTGAGATGTGCCCACATCTAGTGCTCCAGATGTGGGCACACACACACACACACACGCACACACACGCACACACAGGACTCTGGTATACTGTATATACTGTATAAGGGCTATGCCACGTAGCAAGAAATGTATTCATGGTAAGAATCTTTGACACATGGATGGAACTCCCATGACTGGAAAGGCTGGATGTAGATGCACTGCTTGACTCTTTGGGTCTCTTCCATGTTGTCTTTCACCACTGGCATTCACTTTTGAATGTGGATTTGCATTCCCTATGTGTGCTCAATCAATCTGCAGTGGAGATGGGTGTTCTTTCGAAGCCTCCTTGATAATGTCCAAAAGCCCTTCAGGTTGATGGTTATGGTGCAATTCAAGGGGAGAAAAAGTCACAGACTTGATTCTTTAGAATTTATTTTAGGCTCCCCACCCAATTTACCAGCTGTATCAGCCCTTTGGACACGTTCTTGGAAGTGTAAATAGGAATGGCCACTGGATACGGTGTGGCATAGTTTCACAGGACTAATATATACTGATGTGCTCTTACAAAATGAGGCACATGTCCATCACAATCCAGGAGGAGAGGAATTAGAGGAGCAATGGATCCAGGCCAATGGTTCCAGTCTGCAACCCATTTGTAGGGCTTGTCCTGTCCAAGGTGAGCACCTAATACTTGGGAATAAGCATATACCTGTAGGGTTCCTATATGAGAAGTTAAATACATTGTTGAGACATCATCAGTGTCAATGAAACCCGAGGCCATTATGTACATACAGTATATGTATGGCTTTAAAGGGATGTTTTGTACTTATTTTCCTCTGAATGCAATAATGCCCATATTCGCTGAGTTGTTCTTTCTTCTGGTTTGTGATGAGGTCCAAAGTCTGCAGCTTGGCAAATAATCAGTGCACTAGTGTTGGGTTGACCAAGGGCTGGTCGACCTTGACCTAACCTTAACTTTAACCGTAACCCTAACCCTAACCCTAATCTCATTGGTTAGAACGGGAAGATAAAGGTCAAATTCCTGATATGAGCAATGAGCATTTTAAGACCAGGTATATTAACATTTAAATTTTGAGTTTGTATATTGTCCATGAATAAACAGATAGTGAATTTTCATATAATAAATGTCGGAGACAACGTATTTCTCTACTGAAGTTACAATCTGTATATGGATTTAAACAATTGGATAATCTACCATTAATACAAATTGTTTTGGGAGGTATAACATGCTTGATGCTTAATAATACTGACATAATCATAATAAAAACAAAAATCCTCTTCATCAGCCAGAGACAGTACAACTAGAACATTGGTTGACCCAGTACCCATGAAAATGTTATTTGACATTTTTGGACCACAGATTTACACTTCAAGAAAACAAAATCTATGATATGATAGAAACTGCTGAAAGCAGATTAAAATTATTGGAAATGTTATGTCAGTGGTATGATGCCTTTCCCCGTGGAGATATAGTTCAGAGCCAGGGCGATTTGTGTCTGTACTCTCTCTCTCTTTCTGAATCTCCCTCCTATCACTTATAAGAAGAAATGCGCATGCAATGAATGGAAAGGTGAGCGCATGGAATGCATCTTTCAGCACTTGTAAATCAAAGGAGACAGGCACTCACCAGGCTGCCTTTAACACTCAGCACCTCTCCCGGCCGCATAGTATTCAATTGAAACCACTTCAGGGAGCGTTTGTTCCGAGACACATTTTCACACTATATGTCATACTTACTTTACATGCAAGGACCTGAATTATACACTTGGGTTGTCTAGGTTCATCGAATGAACAACCCTGTGAGGACTTCTAAAAGGCAAGAACTGTCTGAGCAAGACAGTCTGAGCGATTCTTTGTCATCGCGCTATACAGTATAACAACCCCACACAGGACTGATTGAATTTGAAGGAAATTGCCGGAAGCTCCTGATCCTTCTTGTGAGGGAAAGCTGCAAAGGGAGCAAAGAGTGTGTGACCCCAGGTGACTGAACAGAGGGAGCTGAGGTCCAAGGTAAAATTGGATACTCAGCTACTTTCACTCAGTGCGTGACCTTTGCCCATCTCTGGAACTGTATTGCCTTTAATTTTATTAAGTCTTACAGACTAAAGCAACCATTCTTGCTGATCCCAGCATGCTGGGGATTCTGTGTACGCAAGGATATTTTTATTTTCAATATGCACAGCGGTACTTGCATCCCCGGCGAGTAAATAAGGTGTAATTTGTTACTGATTACTACTGATACTGTACATTTATAATTAAGTTATCATGTGCTTCACGCCCACATGTGGCTGAAAATGTTCACAAACTTCAGTGCACGTCTTTTGGTTTATGATGACACTTGAGCAAGCGAAGGCATTGCTAACATTAAATTCATTCTTAAATCATTATTGTCGCAAGCTAAGGTATTTATAAGCATATTAGGAGTCAATGGAGCTCATGAATACATACATGAATGTAATTCCAAGGTAAGCAAATGTATAATGCCTAAGTACAATGCCTCTCCATTTGCCTTAAGATTAAAATGTACTCTTTCTTTTACAAGGTAACAACATGATAACATGAGCTTCTCTGTTTAAGTCAAGCTCATCTGTGGTACAGTTACAGTTGTAGAGGTCTTCACAAGGCCACATAAAATAAAATGAAAACATTTTTCCACATCAAAATAAGCCGTGCGACCATAACAAGCCCATACATAATGTGTACTTATACTGTGCATGAGCAGCGTGCTAGTAAATAAGATAAGGTGTTAACATGGCTCAATGCTGGACTTCCCATTTATCACAGTCAGGTTTCTCTTAAAGGTTACAAGCTCATGCAGTATATTATAAATACATGCCATACCCTGTCATAATTGGATATTATTTCCAACACGGTCAGAAATAGTATCCACGTGCACTACACAGTAGTTGATGCGACTGATATAGAAATATGATGTACAGTATAAGATAAAAAAGGGTCCATCCATCTATCCACCTGCAGCGAATCGTCCATGAAAGCTGGCCATTGCAATCCAATTTCATTCTCTAACATGCAAACCCTTCCAAACCAAAGAAACCCTTCCTTGCAGCCTGCCACAATTTGAGAAGCAATGGCCGATTCCCCTGTTATGAGAGCGCCACCTGCTGCTCTGAAGTGCCTCTAGCACCCACGCGATACAGTATCTACCTGCTAATGTTCCCTCCGACGCCCACCCCACCTCATTCCCATCTAATAATTCACCTGTGCTTTGTTCCTCCCGAGCGGCAAAGCTGCTTCAGCTGTTTCGAGACAATTTATTACATGAATATCTCTGATGTAGTTATTGTATGCTTTTCCTAAATCATCCACCATCTGCTGGTATTGTTGTTTCCCCACCAATGGGAGGGGAGAAGCAGCCTCATTGCCAGTATCGTTGATGCATTTTAAGGATGGAGGAGAATAAACTGAGACATTTTGAGTCAAAAGGAATATAGGGTGGTACTCAGAATACTGGGAAATCTCAGGGAAATTCTTGCACAGAAGAGGGGACCGCCCATGGTTCCGCTGGACCATTATTGCGAAACCGCAATAGTAGAAAAATATCGGGTTAGGGATAGTTTGGTTAAGTTTAGGTATGAGGTTAGAGAGTGTGTAGAATCTAGCGGCGGCTAGCAGTGAGGTTGCAGATTGCAACCAACTGAATTCCCCTGGATCTCCGTGTCCGTGGTGGTGCAACATGGCGGCTTCCGTGTAGGAGAAGCTACGGTGGCCACGAAAAACGTGAAAGTCCCTCTCTAGAGCCGGTGTTTGGTTTGTCCGTTCTGGGCTACTGTAGAAACATGGCGGTGCAACATGGCGGCCTCCGTGGAAGGGGCTCCAGCCCACATGGAGATATAAACGGCTCATTCTAAGGTAACGAAAACACGATTCTTATTATACTGGGATTATACACTAATTAAAACATACTGGCAAAATGCCACTAATTCTACACACTGCACCTTTAAGTTTAAGTTTAAGGTTAGAGATGGTTAGGGTTAGGGTGTCATCCATGTCCAATGGGACATTGTTCAGACTATTGTTGGTTTCTGAATAATGGTCCTTCAGAACTCATGGCATGGCACCACAGCAGCCATGGTTTAACATAGAGGCTAGAGGGTCTTTTTTAAATCTCATTGTACTTCATAACTCTTTCTTGACTCGCACTGTTTTTGCTGCTGTGACACCTGAATTTCCCTCCGAGGATTAATAAAGTGAATCTTTTCTTATCATACAGCACAATCGCGTACTTAATAGAGGTGTATACTAAGTCAGACAGAAGATTAGACTGACTTTGTGTCAAGTTCTTCAGAAAAATACTGTATTTTATACCAATAAGCCTGATTGTTGAGATACAAGCAATATACTTGTCTTTGCGCAGACTTTCTATCACAACGCAGAATAGTCTCATGGGAGAAACTTGGTCATAGTCATAACTCTTAAAATTTGTACCTTTCGAATTAAAACTTTTTAGAGGTTGATATAGCGTAACGCAGACATAGAACAGTGTATTTCTAACTCGTGGCAGTGAGACATGGTGCTGCGGCCGCTCTCATGCATCTAATAGCAGCTGAGTGACTTAAAGGGAGCCGCTAATTTGCGGCATTTATCACATGATGGATTAGCGCTGCCGTGTCGGGGGACCTACGAGGACCCCAGACGGCGTTCATAAATCTTCCTTCATGCATGGAACCACAAAGCATTTGCATCTCTTGTTTTGCAACGTGAAATTAACTGTAAAATGTGATGGAATACACAGTGCCAGGGGGTTTGGGTGGGGGGCTTGGGCGGTGGCATTTTCATCGAACACAGGCACTGCTTTGCACTCTGAGATGTGGTTGTAATAGTAAAATCATTAATGGGGAATGTGGAGTTTGACGGTTGCTGCGGGTTGCTATGGACTCCGGTCGCCATTTTTGGAGGATCACTTTCCATTCAATTGCATAGAGAAATAGCTAAAATATACGAAATGTACAAAGATGGAGAAAGGAAGGGAGAAAAAGAAGGGTGGAGGTTTCGCACGAGATGGTTGCAAGATTTCCTGTGGCAGTTTTTCCTCCAACAAGACTTCCGAGCCGTCTTTTAACTCAAAAATTCGCCGACCGCCATTCGCAGTCAATGCGCCATTCGCAGTCAATGCGAGTGTTCCCCCACATACAGGTACACCCACGCTTGCTCCAGCAATGTGACGTCAGCTTCCCATTCTCTATTCACCACAGCAGTGTGATTAAGGTGAGATTAGGTGAGAAAAAGTGTATCAAAATGTGTGATTGGTGCAAAAAACAGTTAAAAAGAAAAAAAAAAGAAAAAGAACAGAGCTCATGATCGTTCCGGGGTTGAAAGTACAGAATGAAAAAAAACAACACACACCACTGTATGTAGGACTGGTGCGGAAGTCCTCAAAATATTCAAATAAAGCAGAGACTCCCAAAGAAATAAAATAAAGGAAATATTGCCTGATGAAACTTGGCCTTATTCAATGCATTTATTTTACTTGCGAGGTCAAACAGCGCGAAATCAAGTCATTTCAAAAGAGCTTCTATGAACGCAGATAAGTGCAAGGTTCATTCTGGCATTACAAAATGATGACTGTGTGTGTGTGTGTGTGTGCAGTGATTGTGAAATTGTTTGCCAATCACTTTTAAGTACGGCATGTGATCGACAGTCAGTCAACAAAAAGTAAAAGGTTTGCATCGCAGCCTGGCCGCATCACCGCAGCGATGAAGTTACACGGCTGTGCGCTTGTTGTGCTTCTTGCGTCGCTTTGCAACTGCAGTAAGTCAAACGTCTGTCTGTAGGAATATTACTTCAATGTTTTCCTTCATTAAGGATCCGACTTCATGTTTGAGGTCACGTCTGAGCCTCTAGCGTAGCAGCAGCTTCCTACTGTATCATTCGTTTGCTGAGCTCTCATCATATTATCCAGAATTATAATTGTGGGTAAGTTAAACATGCACATGGATTAGAATTGAAACCGTTTTGCTGGTGTTTTTTCCTGCGCAGCACTATTTTTTTTTTAGCTCCCCCACATAATCGTGGTCACATCTTAGATCCGCTATTTACCGTGGGTTTATCCATTAACTCCCTCTCTGTAAGCAGACTTTGTCTCGCATCCTTTTTAAATCCGCATCCTAAGCCATCATCCGGGAACTCAAACTGCAAAACGTACTCAGTTTTGTTTCCCCCTCACTTTGATCTTAACTTGTCGCTATAATTGCGCGCCAATGATGCGGTCAATGACTTGAACGGCGCTTTTAAAACAGGGACAGTGTCGTCGATTAATAAATTCCTTTTTGGAAATCCGGGGTTTGAGAGGTTGTTTCAAAAAATAAAAAATGTTTTGGGCCGTTTTGGGAGGTAATGGTGCAGTGAGAGGGATATAAACTAACGAGCAAGGAGAATGTTTGGGAGTCATTCTGTGTTAATAATGAATCATCCCCACTGTGTAGACTGTTCCAGTGAGTTACAAACTCCTGGTGCCATCTGGTGTTTTTCATACTCCAAAGGTTTATGATCAATTTTAGCATCGGCTGCGGCCCCTTACAGCCTCTCTCTTCCATTACACACTCAGTGCATTTACTGTACATCAACAGTAAAGTTCTACATTTTATTTCGAATAAAGCAAACTAAATGTGTGAACGTTGCAACCATCATCCACCACCATGTAAACACCGCACATTGAAATATCTGATTGGGAAAAAAGCCTGGAGAAAATTAACGAACCTAGATTATTTGGTCATCTTTCGGTTGATTGTGGCGTGTGCCTTCATTGTATTGCTTCTTACTGTATGAGTATATACTGTATATTATTTGGCTTCTAATGGTTCTAAATTAATTTTGTTGGTAGATGACGACCTGCAGTTCGCCTCATATTACGGGGACCACATGGTGCTGCACAGGTCTCCAGAGCGAGCCGTGCTGTGGGGCTACGGCCCCGACGGGGCCCAGGTCACCGTCTCTGTGACGGGGCCCACGACGCAGACCGCCCAGCCGGTCAGCGTGACACAAGGTGAGGACTGAGCTCCACATGAACCCCGGGCAACCAGATTTGGGCCATTGTCAACCATCTGGCGTGGTCCGCTTGCCCCGCTGTCAAAAATGATAAGCGTGGTAGACCAACCCTAACCCTAACCCTAATGGAATAATCAGGCACAAAAGCACAGCTCCTGTAACACAAAACTACCAAATAAGTTATACTTCAGTTATGAAAATGGATTGACAGTGATTTTCTAACGCGTTACAGGCGTCTGGCGAGTCACCCTCGAGCCGGTCGAGGCCGGGGGTCCGTACAATGTGAGCGCCGCCCTGGAGAACCAAGAGGTCCTTCTGACGGACGTGTTGTTTGGAGATATCTGGCTGTGTGGAGGGCAAAGCAACATGGCTTTCACAACGGCCAAGGTGAGTGCCATCGACGCTCGTCTTTACCGAGGAGAGATTGACTCAGAATTCTAATACAATTAATTCGGTTGAAAGACAAATATAAATGGCTTTTTTAAACCCGGACATCGGAGGTATTCATGGATGGCGAGGGGACTGATTTACTGTCGGGAAAAAAAACAACAAAAGAAAACTAAGCAATTAATCGCACAATTTCCCTTAAGACTGTGGCTCGGAATCGTTGATATTTAAACACAGCACGACCGAATTAATGAGTAAACCACCCAACGAATGTAGAATCGACACAAGTGAAGACATATTTAAATATAAAATATTTTGTGGAATGTTTTTTTTAATTAAAACACCTACTCTACTCCCCCCAGTGAGCTACAGAGCCGTTATTCAGTCTCTTTGTCATTCACAATGGCAATGATTTGTATCTTGAATTTATTTCTTGTTGTACATTTACCAATTCAGATGTTCAATAGCTCCAAGGAGCTGGCCCTGGCGTCTCACTACCCCCAGGTTCGTATCTTCATGGTCGCCAAGAACCTAAACGCGACCGCTGCGGATGACCTGGCTCAAGTGGATCTGCCTTGGTCGGTGCCCACCGCAGGTAGGATACTTTTCAATATTTTTAGTTTAACCACCTAAGGTCCACCCCCTACTGGTCCGGCGTGTTAATGAGAGCGTTGGACAGGGTGCGGACGGAGAGATTTTTTTTAAACGGAGGGGATAAATTGCGTTTTCAGAAATATCCATATACGCGTGGACGAGGCCTAAGCATATTACGTATATTGCCTAAGAATGTACCGTTTATTTCGGTTCTTGCCATCACCTGCCGGCTGAGCGGCTTTGTGAGTGTTTCCTAACGGGTGCACCTTCCTCCAGGGGATTTGGCGCCGTTCTCCGCGGTGTGCTGGGTGTTTGGACGCTACATCCACGACAGCGTGAAGTCCCCCGTGGGCCTGGTGGAGTCCTGCTGGGGGGGCACGCCCATAGAGGCCTGGTCCTCTCCGAGGGCGCTGCGACAGTGTGGCCTAGAAGGGAGCAAGAGGTGCGGCGCCAAGTAGACGATTATTTATAAATTTTCTGATTTCATTTTTCATTAATTTTTATTCATACTTATTGTTGCTAAACGCCATTATGCGTTGCTTTGCTTTAGCGATTCTCCGCAGCATGGAAATAGTGTCCTATGGAATGCAATGATTCACCCACTTCTAAAAATGACACTGACCGGAGCCATTTGGTACCAAGGTAAATGCAGAGTTCATTACAGACACCACACGGGTTTAGGTTGTAAATATTAACAGCTCAAAACAGGAATATGTCTTTATAAGCAGAAAGTTAAAATTTGTGTTCCACCACATGCCCAATTGTTCAATCCTTCCACCATAAATTCATTGGAAAGAAGCATCTACCTAAGAAGGATCTACCTTGGAAATTCACTCACTCATGAACTCGTTTTACCAAGTTCACCCCTTTGAAGCGCTGAATAAATGCGTTTTGCTTGTTTTGGAAATGTCTCCCTTAGGTTCCCCTCACAGTGACGTGTCTTTCTTTCCTAAGGCGAGAGCAACGTGCAGTATAACGAGGACCAGTACAACTGCTCCTTCCCCGCCATGATCGACGACTGGAGGACGGCTTTCCACCAGAGCTCTGGTGGACAGACGGCCTCCGACTTTCCCTTCGGATTTGTCCAGGTAGGGAAATATATCATGAAATATGTCATGATGGGTTTTCTGTCAGACAAGTTAAATTGAAGACTTTTTAAAGACATTTTTAAGACCATTATGAATTATGAATTTAAGACCCATTTCACATCCATACTGGCAAAAGAAAGCACGAAGGATATGAGGGAAAATCGGGAGTCCCAGAATTACTTGCAAAGTAAATGAATTTATTCACATTCAACATGAACAGAACTGTGTGTATGCAAGAGTAATGTGTGTGTGTGTGTGTGTGTGTGTGTGTGTGTGTGTGTGTCTAGGCTACATTCATCTGAACTCTTCTCCCTTGGCCGCAATCTCCTTCTCAATGTTCTTGAGCTCAGCTAACTTTTCCTCGCAGCCCCTCCTCAGAGCATTTGACTTTGATATGAGCTGGGCCATCCGACTGCCGGCCTTGCTCTCGGTCTCTTCTGCAAACCTAAACCTCTTGGATGGTTTTCCTTTTCTGTTTTAGTTCTCCCAGGTAATCCTCTTTAGCCTTTCTCTTCTGGCCCTGTGCATCAGACTCCTGCTTCCTTCTCTCTTGATCGAGGTGGACACGTTACCTGCACCTGGCTGATGCCACAGATGAGTGGATCTTTCAGGGCTGCTTCTATTGTGTCGAAGGATGCTGTCCCAGGGTTTGGGAGTTTTTTCCTTCTCACCGCATCCATATACTGGTGAAGTGATGGCCAGACTGCAAGAGCACGCTCTACCACAGGCAGGTTCTCGATTGACCGGTGACCACAGAACGACAAAGGGAAGACAGTGGATTTGGTGACTGACATTGTCAGTCTTCTCTCCTTGCTGGTACGTTGTGGAACAGTGTGTGCATGGTTTTCAAAAGTGTGTCCAGCTGCCACATGAAGAAGCCACTTTTAAAAGCATTGTGTAATGTGTGGAGTCCACAGCTCCCCACAGCAACAAGCTGAACACCTCCATACTGTTGCGCACAGTCTTGTTGGAGAACGTAAAACAAACTTAAATTTCACATTGGGCCCATCCATCAAGATGGACACCAGGCTCCTGCGGTCAAGTTGGTCCACACACTCCTGAGGAAAAAAAAAATCAACCTTTACACTTTTCTGGGTCAAGTTGGGTCTTCTGAAGATGATCATCAAAGTGGAAAAACACCGCAAATGAAAAGTACAAACTCACTGTTTCTGCAAGGACAATCTGAAAAGTAAATGTCATGGTGAGTATTGTCGTTTCTCTACAGACAATTAGCATAAAAAATACAAATAACCTGACTGACTGATTTATTAAAAATAACATTTAAATAAAAATGTAATAATAATAATAATAATAATTTTCCACAAATGGCCCCCCCCACGTTCAAATAAATGAATTATAATTATACGTGACTTTTCAAACTGTTATTTTCCTTTCACTTTTTTACCTTGTTCCATTTGAATTTCTCACAGTTAGAATAGCTGAATTGGCAAACATGTGCTCTCCATCTGTCAAGAACATCTACCACAGGCCTATGGCTAATTTTGCTGCCCAATGAACTGCGCACACTTGGGTCACAGTGCAGGTTGACCCGTCACCGTCTTTGCTACGCCCACCGGGGGAAAACTGCGAGACACCACCAAGTCACAATCTACGCAGCTTTAGGTGAAATATGATGGAAATTACCAGCAGAAAGAAAAGGAAATGCAGCTACTACCAAGACGGGGAACCTACGGGGAACGATTCTCACCGTTTTTTGCTAAATTTGCCAGATTTTTTAAATTTCGCACGGAAGGGAGTACATCGTGAAAGCGTACAGGTGAGGCTCACAAAGGGCAAAGCGGAGAGATGTTACCAGCTAAGGGGCAGAATATAATTTTTTTTTTTTCCCAAAAGAGTTACAAAGCGCTTCATCATCGAAAGAGATGAAAGACAGACCGATCAATAATCAAAATCAATATGTAAATGTAAAACTAGGCATAGGATAACGGACGAAATAAGAGGACAAAAACAGCCAAGGTGATGGGGATACGAAAAGACTAAATGAAACGCCTGATGGTGAAAGTATGTTTTAAGAAGAGATTTAAAAGATGATGGCTCTGCCGGCTTGAGCTGCACTCAGGCTCATAGGGGATTAAACAACTCAGAAAGACGGGTCCAGGCCATGCGATGCCTTAAAGGTCATCAGTAACGTCTTAAAAACATAATACTGTAGATAGGACGCGTGAGAAGCATAAGACTACTTTGTCCCCATTTATTTCAAGTGAGCTTCAGTTGGTTTATAGCCGAATGCGTCCATCGCGTCATAGTTGAAATAGGAAATACCAAATCCAAAATCCAAGCACTTTGATGTTCAGAGGCACTTGAAATACTCTGACAAACCCACCTCAAGAAAACAGGACAATCTTCGGGACAATCTTCTTCTTTACGCAGATTAAAATAAATCTTCAGAAATAACTAGACAAAAGAGCCAAATAATCATCCCGTTGTGTTGTGTCTCCTCCTTCATTCTTATCACTGTGAATTCCGCAAAGGGGGTGTCCTACCTGACTCCAGATTTTTAGAAGGGGGAATTTAAAGAGGATGTGGTGTGGGGGGCGGTGTGGTTTGAGCTGCCACACCTGTCTTGGGTCTAGTTGATTGGACGGGTGCGACGTCATCGCCTCCCCGAACGCTCTGTTTGACAAGTTCACACGGCAACCAGAGTTTTTAGAAATCTGCACTTCAGAAGGCGTTTAAAAAAAAATCTCAGTTTTAGTGACACACACACACACACAGAGAGAGCCTGTGTTGGAGATCCCTATGCCAGGAGCCCCGCATTGGGTGCCAGTGTAGCAGTTCTCTGACACAGGCAAGATGCTGTTGACAAACTGGTTTATTGCAGAGAGATGGAACAAGCCAGGAGCAGA
>OMKR01044913.1:0-12690 GCA_900302355.1 Cyttopsis rosea | reverse complement strand
GTTCCCAGAAAGACTAATTTGCTTCCCAATGAGAGTGAAATACAGAAAAGGATAAAATGGGATTTGGGCCAACCATTGTTTATTTTTATCTTGCTTTATCTTACTGCGTGGAAACATCCAGATTCATTATGACAGATAAATAAGTGCCATAAAGTTTGTATTATGACAGGAAAGTCTTTTAAATGAATTATTTTCAGTGATTGATATTAGCAGCTTATGAGAGACAAAACAAACTTGCCCTTGTGATGAATACAGAATATATCCAACTCCATTAGATGATGTAATGAAACAGATACTCTAAATATTGGAGATTGGATTGAATTAAAAAAAAATCTTATTTATTAAAAACAAAATTAGACATTAAAATGTTACAAGTTATAATCAAGGAGGATGTTGGTTGATTTTGGCACTCTCCGACGTAAATCATAAATCAAACTAATAAAGGAAGGAATCTGTCTGTCTGTATGTCCTCGGAGCGGGGCGGGGCTTCAGGGCTGCGACTTAGTCACTTACGTCCGCAGTGCAGCTCCAATATGTAGTCAGTTTATCCATGTGGTTTTTTCCCCTCTGAGTATTTCCCCGGTGTTTACAAGTTAGAGTGTGAAGTTGTTTGGATGAGCGAACAGGCATGTTATGAACAGGCACTGCACTGGTCAATTTAAAATGACTGTTGATGTTTTTGAGAAGTCACTTAATCATTAGTCACTTTTTCACTTTCACTTTTTTCATCTCCAGTCTCTCGTTCCATCTCTGCATTTTCAATCTTTAGGAGCTGGAAGCCCTGACCGCACACCAGCAGCCACCCCATCCTCTCAGCCTCACAGGAGGTCCCACTGCCTGTCTCACCACCTGTCTCAACCCTGCTCCCACAACCTCCATCACCATCTGTGTCACCGTCGCTGTGAGTCTCACACCGACCCATCTCACTCTCTGTCTCGGAAGCCCCGACACCCATCTGTCTCACCTCCCGAGGTAAGGCAGCTGTCTCACTCTTTCTCTCTTCTCTAATTTCACATGTGCCCTCGCCATCGCCCTCCCCCCACGCTGCCAGACAGGCAGCATCCGCTACGTGTGAGTATATCACCTCCGTGTGGTGGATGCCGGTACTACGCAGCCTCCACAGGCAGACCCTCTGGTCCGGGGAGGTGGAGACGAGGAGTCCAGGAGCCAGGAGGCCCAGTGCCGTCAGAGGGGCAGCGTGGGCCGAGTGGGCACAGGACTGGGAGAGGAGGGAAAGATGGGGGATAGGGGGGAGGGCAGCAGGGTGTGTCTGGTTCCGGGACCACGGCTGTGGAGCTAGAGGACTGGACTGGACCTGGGAATAGATTTGGGTTTGGAATTGGATCTGGGGTGAGATGTGGGTCTGGGTTTTGCATTGACCGTCCTCAGACTTTGGCAGCTCTATGCTGCCCTCTATGTCAACCTCCGGGTACTGCACCCTAATCACAGACACACCCAGCTGTCCATCATCCCCTCCGCTAGCGACAGTTACCAGGCAACCGGCTTCTCCCCGCCCTGTTCTCTCAGCCCAAACGGCCAATGAGTTGACGCCGCTCTGGTGGGCCGGGACGCTGAGGCAGGGGATTGGTGGAGCTGGAGCATCATTCAAACTGCTGGTCAATAAGGGAGAAGCTGCAGTGAGGTCCCACACAGCAACGTTCCCATCAGTGGCAGCGCTGAACAGAAACCTGGATCTGAGGGAATCAGGGAGAGGAGGGTGCAAATATTGCTTCTTATTTGCATGTTTTTCAAAAGTAGTGAAGGAATATTGCAGCACTTTTCAGGTTTCAAGTTCAAGTTTATTGTGATGTGCATAGCATTACAGCAAGAGAGTCACAGCAAGAGTCACGTTAGCAATGGAACGGGTAAGTTAGCAAGTAGAAGAATGGGAAATAAGCAAGTAAAAAATATTAAGAGGAGCAATTTACAAAAAAAATCAAGCACTATTCACTGACAAAATATCCAGATGAAATATAAATCTGGTCATGTGGGCTGTGTCTCCATTAACCACGATTCCGTGATCAATATCTAAATGATCAAGCTGTTGTTTGTGTCTTTGAAAGTTCTCAGAAGTAATTTGATATTTCTCTGCCATTGCTGTCAAGTTTGGTTGTGGTTTCTCTCCATTGTCTAGAAATGTTTTTGTATGGGAAGCGCCATTGTTTAAATTTGGTATAAGATGAACTCAGTTTAGGTCCTGGTCTTACAGAGTTTATGAAACCTTGGCTCACCTGTTGCCTCTTCCATCGTGCAGACAGCAGGTGGCGACACTGAGCACACAGCGCTGGTGGTAGAAGTTCTCCCACATCAGCTCAATGTGACCTTTGACCTCACTGACTGAGAACAACCTGAAAAGGAGAGGGATCAAAGAAAGAGGTGAGCAAAGAGAGGAATAGGTGTAGTACTAGCAGGAAGACATCCTTGTCAAAAGGGAGGGTTGGCTTGATAACACTGACCTGACAGCTCCATCGCTGCAGGCTAAAGCCAGACGAGTGCCGTCTGTGTCCTCGTCCAGCACAGCAACAGACATGTACCTGGAGACACAGACAGACAGAGGACGGTTTGAACAGGTTCAGATGAAGAGCTGCATGTCAAAACTTTCCAAAGGTAATGAACAATAAACCCATTTTTGTGTAAACCATTCAACATCCTGCCTTGTTTCTGGGTCCATCTTCACCATCTTGTGTCGGTTCTTCCTGCTCTCCCATTGCTCGTCCAATCGGTGACGGGCCACCTGGATCACCTGGCAGCAAGGAACCCTCCTCTGTCCATCCCAGCCAATCAGCAGCCGGTAACACTGCATTTGAGCCCGCCCCCCAGCGGAGACGAGCAGGGCAGAGAGTGACCATCTCTCCACTCTTTCCCGTGCCACTGTGGTCAGTGTCCGGACGCTTGAGATGTGGTCGGTGATGACGGAGAGAACTTGGACTGCGCCGGAGTTCGGCTGGACAGCCAGTACAGTCAGACTGGTGTCCTCTCCACCTGTCACCAGCACCTCCCACTTCTCATTCCCGGTTCCCCCCATTCTCCCAAGCCTGCAGACACACCCGATCCCCCTGCCATGAAGGCCCTCTCTCAGTCCCCAAGCCCCGGCCTTCCCTGCCGGCTCCTCCCTGGGGGGCTGTGAGGAGACGACGGCGCCGTGCTTGATGAAGACCAGAGCTCCGTAGCCAGGCCACAGTGCTTTGCATGGCGGCCAGAGGCTCCAGGAGCGATGCCCCCCGCCGCAGGGCACCGCCAGCAGCCTCTCCTGCCTCACGGGGTCCCACACCACAAAGTGTGCCGCGTGGAACCCAGCGATCACAAAGCGGCACTCTCTTTCATCATTCCATCTCTCTTCTCCTCCTTCTTCCATATTCTCTCGGTTCATCTGGATTCTTTCATTCTTCGTGTAGTGATTCTCACAGCTCTGACCTTCTTGTTCTTCTTCCCACTTGCACTCTGGAAACCCCTTCACCGAGCGTTCCGGTTCCAAGATCAGAACCCTCTCGAGCCACTCCATGCCCTTGCAGGCCCGCTGGACCCTTAGGACCTCCAGGCGAAGCATTGTGTCGGTCCCTGAAGTCTTTTTGTCGCCAGTCGGTTTGTTTCCCCCCGAGAGCGGCTCCAGAGTCACAGGGCTAATCCTGAAGATCCTAATGCAGCCGTCCCTGCCGCTGCTGTAGAGGAGCCCCAGGTGTTCACACACAGATGTCACCCCTTGTTTCCCATGGACCCCAAACAGACAGCTCAGCGACTGGAGGGGCGACCCTCGTCTTTTGTCTTCTTGTTTGGAATTTCCATTTTGACCGTTTTTATTCTCTTTATCCGTTCCATTGCCCTTATCATTCTCTCTCGCAATGTTGCTGAAATTCTCTGTTAGCGAGTCTTTATCTATTCCTTCATCCATTCTTTCTTGAAACAGCAGCAAGGACCCTCGCCTGTCCCCACACACCCACAGCACCCCTTGTGGACCTTTGTGGAGGCGCACTGCAGCAGTCAACCATCGTTTGGCACAAGGCGGCAAAAGGAAGGGAGGGAGGGGCACAGCACTGAGAACCAAGCAAGACTTTTCATCCATCTCTACCTCCATATACCAACGTTGCACGAGCCCACTGGCCCCGGACGCAAGCAAATATCCACTGTGTCGCTCATGCCCCTCCGCCCAAATAAGGCTGTGGATCTTCCCTTCACCTCCTCTGAGGAGCACACCGGGCTGGGGCTCAGACAAAGAGAAGACCTGAATTCCACCACTGAGGTTACCCACAGCACACAGATGAGCTGTGAATGGCGAGTCCTTCACCCCGACTGTTAGCGTTTCCATGACGCAGTAAGACTGAAACTCAGGAGTCCCCTGCCAGAGCAGCTCCCACTGTCCATTGCAGCAGCACTGGTAAACGACCCCCCGGTCAGTGCACACTACGACCTTACTCTTGGTCCAACTGGAATTTCCATCTTCTCCAGTCACAACACACACCACCTTGGGTGTGCCTTGTCCAGAGAACTTCAGGTCCGCCAGGGTCTCTGTCTTCCCCTCTGCCTCCTCTTTGTTCTTCTCTTCTTCCTCTTTATTCTCTTCAATCCTCCAGAGCCTAACTCCTCCATCCGCACCCCCTGTAGCCACCCACCTACCTTGTATTCCTTGATCTGCTTTCCCCGTGCTCACGGCGAGCGCCCGGACCCCGCCTGCTCGGTGGCCCTTCAACGTCCGGACCACTTTCGCTTTGCTGGCCCAGTCCCAGACCAGACAGGTCCCGTCTTCCCCGGCACTGTAAACCTTCCCCGGGGAGAGATGCACCGAAAACACCCTTGCCTGGTGGCCATACAGGACCCTCAAGCAGGTAGGGTTTGAGTCCCCGCATTTCCCATGTGGCCCGCCCAAAACCCCGATACCCCACACTCTGACGCTACGGTCATCAGAGGCCGAAGCCAGCCACCCCTTTTCCTGAAGGTAGGAGATGCTGAAGATGACTCCGCTGTGCCCAAGCAGGCGCCTCTCCACTGGGGATTTGTTTTCAACTGCTGATCCTGGCCTCCACAGAACCAGCTGGTTGAAGACAGTCCCCCCAACTAAGATGGAATCCACCCAGGACTCGCCGACTAGGAGCAGGGCGGAGTAAAGCAGACACCCTTCCTGGCAGGAGCATTTGACAAGAGTTCTTCCTTCATGCGCTTCAAGGAGAAGAGCACTATTGTGGGCTAAAGCTACACCAAGGAGTGGATATCTTTCCTCCGCTAGCCAGCGCACATCCAGAATCCAATCCTGCAGCTCTATGAGGGGGCCCTGGGCCTCTAAGCACAGACGGTCCTCACTGCGGAGCTCCACAGTGAGCCTCACCAGCTGCACCGCCTTGCCTCCAAACACCAGCAAGTCATAGCGGTTGGGCTCTGCGGTGGAGCTCCTTCCTGGGGTTCAGACGAGCATCAGAAAAGACAAAAATAAGGTTCAATGCATTTGATTGAGAAAAAAAGTTTGCATACAGAATAAATGGAAAAGAACAACAATTTAATTTAAATGTAATATCACCTTGTTCTGCTTCAGAGTTCTGCTGCAGTCTTTCGGCAGGTGGTCTGGGCCGGATACCATGGATGCGGTAGTGTTTTAGAACGCTCAGAATAGCACTGGATTTAGGACGAGGATGGAGACTGTACACCGTCAAGAACGGCCCCTCGCCTGCCAGGAGATTTAGATGCTGAATTAAGTGTGTGTGTGTGTGTGTGTGTGTGTGTATGGGTTATGTAAGGGTTAGGACGAGTCCTGACATATGACATATTTCAAGTTAGCCAAGTGTAAGATGCACAAGGACCTCCACTGGCATTTCCCAAACAACAACAATATGAAAACATTATTTATAGAACAACACGTTACACACCGATACAAATGCAGCAACAACAGCTATGAACAGGGGTTTGAACACATGGCACAGACCAGCAGACGGTGCTCACCTGTCAGCAAGTAGTCCTCAGAGAGAAACTCCAAAGCTGTGACCGGAGCCACCAACGCCACCGTCGTCATCGCTGCCCTGGTGATGGAGACAGGTTTACTGGAGGGAAATGGATGGAAAGGACAAATGGGGACTGAAGGAGGAGGAGACACAGGAAGAAACTCCACTGTGTGAAGTTACAGGTTAGCCTGCAGGTTAGCATGTGCAGCTAACGACGTCGTTCCCTGGCATAGAGACGCACACGTTCTACTTTGTGTTGCTTGTTTCACTTACTCGGAGCGTTGTACAGCATCAGTACAACGGGTCTTCACTCACGATCCATAGGAGCTTGAGTTTCATTCACTGAGGTGTGTTAGCCATGTGCTCTATTTACGCGTGCGTCTTTCGACCAATCAGAACACGTTATACTACATCGTCCCGGATCCAAGACGGACGCCGATTGGCTGAACTGTTGTTGTGGCGGAAACGTCACACGCGTCAGTCTGGTGGAAGACTTCTATTCCATAACATGTTATATTGCATGTAAAGTATTGAATATTGATATAAACAAATATTCTCCACATTTGTTGATAGTGAGGGCAGATATGTTTGTTTTGAAAATGAAAGACAATATAAAGTCGCGCATGCCTTTTGGAATGGTCTGTTCTTTGAGCATTTTCTGGAGGAACATTGCAAACAATTTGTTTTAAATGTATTATCTTACACAAATTAATTAAAAGATTTAGAATTAAACACATAGATCGCATTATGACACTTTGCTAACCCTGCAGCGTAAGATTCTATTTTCTATTCTGTTTAAATTATATTTTATTTTTAAAAACTTTTTTTGTTTAATTAATAGGCATACATCACCAAGCCTTGGCGGTTTAATTTCATTATAATTTATAATGAAGGTTCATTTCAAAATGATCTGAGAATCGTAATTCGGACTAATAATTCCAATAATTCAAGATAAATAATGTTTGAAAATTATAGCTTTTTCTTTATGAATATTATTATTCATATCGTTAATAATAATTAGTATTATTTTTTAAATAGTAATTATCTTTGCTTGTATACAATGTTAATTATCAGTTATTAATTAATGTTCTATTATTATAATATAATATAATATAATATAATATTAATATTAAAAAGTGAAAGCTGATGCTGTGGCAGCAGCCCCACTCCCGTGTCCCCCGTTAGCACTAGCAGAGCCGCTGACTCCCCAGCGATGCCTGGAAAATGCAAGTTCCAGGATGCGTGGCTTTCCAGGGACATCTACCGAGACTGGCTGCTGAATGACCCGCACGACATCCACCTAGCCCGATGCAGAGCCTGCTGCAAAGCCATCAAGCTGCAGACCATGGGCGAGGCGGCCCTGACCAGCCATGCGGCGGGCAACGGGCACAAAGCGGCCGTCCGCAAGCTCGCAGAAGGTAGATGGGCTAAGCTAAGGTGGCTAAGCTAAAATAGCTGAGATAAGATAAGGTGGCTTAGCTAAGGCAGCTAATCTCAGCTAATGTGGCTAAGCTTCTCATCTACGGACAAGATGGCAACCTGCGTGCTGTAAAACGTATCTATCAATACATCAATCTTTCGATTCATACGCTATTGATCTAGGGATCCGTGTTATTGCCACATGTGTTCGTTATGTGTATGAGAGCTGGTTTATTATTTTTTAATTTAATCTTATTTATATTTATTTATTCGATTTTTATGTATATTATTTTAATAGAAGCAGAACACGTAACACACAAGCAGAGGGGCTAGTGGTCCAACAGAAATATCTTATACTTATTACAAATCAGTTTTATAGCCTTTTGGATTTATTAATGCTGAAAAAATCCGTTATTTTTTTATTATCATGTCACCGTCCAAATGGTCCATGTTGTATTGCTACTCATTAGGGAAACTCTTCTTTATCCTAAATGTTGTTAATGATTCATGTGTTGGTTGGTGCTGGGACTGGAATAGATTGGAGCACTAGTTGTTATATAGTGCAATACTCATTTCTACCACAAGGGGCAGTGGCATCTTATTTTTCACTGTGTCTGTTGCTTATGATAAGAAATCACTTTATTGGTGCAGTTTATTAACCCTTGTCCTGCTTTGATCCAGGCAGCCTAATGATGATAAATGTCGGTGAGGAAGTGAACTGCGACGGCAGCGTCCACCAGGTAGACGTGGATTGTAGAATATAAAGAGTAGAGAATATGGAGTAAAGTACGCAAGCGCATTGCATTCACAAAAAAATAATAAAATTAGACGCCTTATCTCGTAATTATGAGATAAGGTGTCTAATCTTTTGAAAGACTGAAATTGAAAGGCTGTGCAACATGTAGTCTTTGTCCTAGTACTATATTCTATATCAATAAATACATTTAAATAGATAGATAGATAGATAGTTTGGGTGTCCTAAGTCATATGAGAGAAAAGCTATTGAACTTTGAAATTTATAAAAAAAAGAAAAGAAAAAAAAAGAACAGGAACTTTTATTTTGAAATTGAAAGGCTGGGCAACATGTAGTCTAGGTCATAGCACTAATATAGACCTAGGTTGGGTGTCCTAAGTCACATGACAGAGAAGCTATTTACATTTTTAGATTGTGTCATGTAATTTGTAGACGGTCCCTAATACGCCATTGCAACAGCGACCGACTCTCAGCGCTGCCGCTGTCCGTGAAGCTGCACCTCATTCCGGAGACGCGACCAGCCGCTCTCCCCTGTGAGGTCCGGACGAATGTCTGTTGAATATCTGAATATGGAACCAACTTTACCACGGCTGATCTGAAAAGATTTTCTTTTCTTTTGGTGAACGCAATGCGCTTCCGTAGTAAAGAATATAATGGAAATAATAAGTGGTTTCAGTTGTCATCTCCATAATAAGTAAATATATCTTCCCAGGATGAGGATGACAAACACCAAATGGCCTTCTGCCTGCAGCTCAACCCCGTGAACAGATTGAGTGGAGGGGAGCGCTCTGGTGAAGCACGCCAGAGCACCAACACAAACTGCATTTCCCAGGATGATGCATCGCAGGAAGTCAAGTTCCCAACCACCTACATCGATTCAACAGGTACCGTGAGCAAATAAATGGAGTTCAGGGGCCTGCGAGGCTGAAGTGGAGGGGTCTTGTATCACTCTGAAGGAGGTTATTTTGCCTATTTGGTTATAATGACCTGAAGCTGGCTGCACATATATACATAATGTATACAAATTAATACATTGATATGGAATATTGATTTTAAATTATTTTATAACTCGGATGCCTAATTCAAGAGCTTCCGCTAAGAAAAATTGTCCACAACAACTTTGCTGCGCCAACATCGTGAACTATTCACCCTCCAAAAAACCCTTTGCACTAAATATGACGAACCTAACATATTAATGTTAATAATGTAAAATTGTACATTTAAATGAATGAAACGAGTCATTCTGAATGGTATGTTTGGAATTTTGATATTGCTGTCCACATTCATTCAAGTCTTCCATTGTAACTCCTAGCTGTGTCACAAGATGGCGCCACTAGCTCGCATTTAGTTGACACCAGGAACTGAAACCAGGCAGGAAAGTGGTTTCCATCAGATCATTATTCAGAAAAGAACTGACCACTGATTGCCACTATTGACCAATCAGATTCAAGTATTCCATAGAGCAGAGTAATAACAGCTGATAAACACTTTGTTCATGGGTGAAAGTCATACATGTATCACCACGTATTAGCGTAAAACATTGTTTCCAATATTTTCATTTTTCTTATATTTCTTATTTTCATCTTGCCGACCTTTGAACTCCTTCAACGCCTCCAGGCTGCTCCAGCGTCGCTGACCACCACTTCCTCCCTCCCCTCCACCACCTCCAGCACTACGACCCCTCGGAGCGGCATGGACGCCGGCCTGAGGGCGTGGTCCGAGGCCCGCGGAGGTCCGAGGCTCTGGAAAAGCGGGAGCGGATGGAGGTCCTGGAGTGGGAGCACAGGATGCGGGTCCTGGAGTGGGAGCAGCTGCTGCTGCAGGAGAAGAAGAGGGCGGTGCAGCAGAAGGAGAAGGCCTTCAGGATGAAGAGGAGGTATTATAGCGCCAAGCTGAAGAGGATGGGCGAGGAGGTGCCGTCCTCCAGCAGCGACGAAGACGAAGAAGAAGAGGAGGCCGGTGGCAGTGGGCAGCCAAGGAAGGAGGGTGACCACACCATGAACTGAGGAGGTGTTTTACTCTACTGAGATATTGTTCTGTCTTTAGAAGATGTCTATTTTTATATATCATTTTGTTATGTGAATGTACTGAATCACTACATGCACAAGACTACACGTCTTGGGAACTTTATACAAGCAAATAAATCAAGCTTTACTCTGTAAGGGTGAAATACTTGTTTTAACGGCTGTTTTCACAGGCTTGAGATTGGGTCGTGCCCGCACATTAACCAATGATGTTATTGACACTAGTTTGGAGTTTTCCTCCATTTACCATCAGTATCCATGTTTTTTTAAAGGGGACATATTATGAATGTGCTTGTGCACATTAATTTGGGTCTCTGATGGGCCTACTAACACACAAACTGTGAAAAAAGACAACCCAGTGAGGTTTTTTTTTTTTAATTGCTCTGCCTTGGTCGAAAAAAAAGCCTAAAACACGCTGTTCAAGTTTGCTGTCACAACCTACACATTAGAATTAGAACTGCCCCCCATCTGAGTAACTCTACCCACGGCTGGAGCGCCAGCGAGTGGAGCCGCTGGAGCCTCGGTGCGGTCCGCGCTGCTCCGGACACCTCGGATAAAGTTGGAACAAACTTTTAAATTAGACTTTGTCGATGTAATATGAGTGATGATTCAGCAACTGCATTGCCTATTTCTCGCATCAAATTTGTTCAGAAACCAATTTTTGTGGACTGATAAGGTGGAATGTTTATCTTCTTCATACAGAAGTGGGAAAAACAGTTCCTGAGACACGCACACTGAATCAGCCTGTCCCAGCCTGGAAGAATAGAGACAGGTTAGAATGAATAAGTGGTTTTTTTCAGCAAAACATTTCAGACATGTTGTGGGGACCTCAGAGACCTATATTAACCTGTTGAAAAGGAGAATGATATGGCTCTTTTAACACTGGCAAAAGACATTTGCAGGACTGGAGAAATCCGAGACAACTGTACATCTGCTCCAGAAAGAAAATCCAGTGTGTGCCTTGTGTGTGAACGTTTCGCTCAAAATGTCAAAATACACCTCGTTGGGAACCAAACAACGACCTTTAATTTGCTGCTGTAGAGCATTTTGAATTGGGTGTTTTCGCATTGTCCTTAAGACTGGATTTTAGTGATCTTTAAAGACTGAAAAACAGCTGTAAAGCCTTGTGAATGTATCTAATTGCCAACAATTGTTTTATAATGGTGAAATTCACTATTTTGATGCCCATCATTGTTCAATATCTATTAAAAAAAAGATTGACTTGAAGTTAACTTTTTCTTTGGCACTAATTTCCCTTTGTCCATGTACAGCAATTTAGGATATAACATCAGTAGCTCGTCATGTTTGAACTTACCATAAGTTTGTATTCCATGGCACAAAATTCTCGCTGTCGCATCTGTTTTTGTGTGTGTGTTCTTTACAATCACGTCAACCCAGCTGGAATTTTGTTCTGAAAACGTTCTGAGAATGTACCATGCAATGTCCTAGTAATGTTTTCAGCGGGAAGTTTTATTAATGTTCCCAGAATGTTGTTATTTTACAGTAAACATTATACAAATGTTTTGTGGTAACATTTCATTAAAATATTTAAACATTATTAGAACATTATAACAACATTCCTGTAACTCTTTGACTCAAAATTCCTGGGTAACTGGACTGACCACTGTGGTCACTAGGATGACTTTGATAATTGACTTACCGGTAACTATTGGAATTGGACTAGTAACATATGTAAAAGGTTGATAATACATCAATATTCAAGTCTTTCAACAGAAGTACTTATTTCATTCATTTATTCATTTTGTGTGTAAAACAAAACCTGGCAAAGCCCCTGAACAAATTGACTTTTTGTTATTTTATTTATCTTTATGTTTCAATAAAATGATTTAAAAAAAAAAAAGAAAGAAAGATGTAAATATGTTTTACTCTGATCTGTTTAGTCCGAAAACAGTGAGGGCCTCTGCTCCCCTCAGGTGCTGCTGCATTTTTGTTGCTTTGAAGCAATGGTCTTTTATTGTACTCAGTCACAGAGGGTCCACCTGCATGACAAAAATATACTGTAAATTAAAATCAGAATAATTTCAGATTTATCAGGAGTCTTTTTTTTCTAAGCTGCGACCAGCAGCTAGTACAAATCACTGTCGGTGGGTTCTTCTATCTGTCTGTCTATCGGTCTCAAATCTGAAGGGTGCAATAACGATTTGTGCCATCACGTGAAAATAGTGAGCACTGTTGCCTTTCATGTACAGTGGTGTGAAAAAGTGTTTGCCCCCTTCCTGATTTTTTTTTTTTGCATGTTTGTCACACTTAAATGTTTCAGATCATCAAACAAATTTAAATATTAGTCAAAGACAACACAAGTAAACACAAAATGCAGTTTTTAAATGAAGGTTTTTATTTTTAAAGGAGAAAAAAATCCAAACCTACATGGCCCTGTGTGAAAAAGTGATTGCCCCCTAAACCTAGAGGGTTGGGCCACCCTTAGCAGCAACAACTGCAATCAAGCGTTTGCGATAACTTGCAATGAGTCTTTTACAGCGCTGTGGAGCAATTTTGGCCCACTCATCTTTGCAGAATTGTTGTAATTCAGCCACATTGGAGGGTTTTC
>OMKR01044910.1:0-16082 GCA_900302355.1 Cyttopsis rosea | reverse complement strand
GTGTTCTGCACGTTTTTTTAGTCGGGGTCCTTATGTTGGAGGAGACCCATGCGAACACGGGGAGAATGTGCAAACTCTACACAGAAAGGCCCCTGATCGGGAGATAACCCACCGGAGCACGGTGCCAACAGTGCCCCAGGCGGGAATCAAACCCAGGACCTTCTTGCTGTGAGGCAGCAGTGCAAGCACTGTGCCACCGTTCACACCGGCCTTTATAGCTGTCTGCTTACGATTGAGTCACCCAAGACGCATTTTAATGCCTGGTCTGAATGGGGTCACTGCTAAAGATGAAGAAAGAGAAAGGCTATGTTCTGAGGCTAGTTAGCGCTTTGATACTAACTGCCTCTGTCACATCCTGCAAGGGAGACGTTTACAAAGCATTTACTGCTCTCACCTCCTCCTCACGCCGTGGAGGAGACGGCGTGAACACTCTTCCACTTGAACTGTCATTTTATTTTCCCGTCCCTCTCCCTCAAACCCTCCATTCTGTCATCATTCAAGTTTTGCACACATTACTTATTAGACAGTTGAGGAATACATGGTTCCTGACTGCATGTGTGACCAAGGCTGAAGACCCACAGATAGTGTAATCGTAAATTGTGCACAATTCTAATATTTCATTCTCAGTTTAACAGGGAAACACCCTGAAGTGTTTGGTGTTTGATTAAAAAAAGAAAATTGCACTTAACACAACATTATGTAACTTTTTTTTAACCTAAAATAACAGCTTCAGAATAATAAAAAATTTTGATGCTAGACTGACTTGTAATATGGAGAATATGGCACCTCTTTCATTCCCACCCACTCCCCCAACGGCTGTTCTGGCACTATGTAACTTTGGTGTTTGAGTACGAAACTGCAAGAAAAGTGTGTTACGTTCTACAGCACTATGTCACTTGTCACTACGGACATTAGGGTTGCCTCGGTTACCGGTATTACCCAGTGTTCGTACATTGTACTTTACTAGAGAAATAAAACCCATTTAGTTATTCAGCACCCACGTTCATCAAATAAAAAAAACTCTTAATTTGTAAAATACTGAGAGTATTATCAATACTTAGTCAGATGGGGTCTAGATCGGGACCTGTCTCCATGCCTAATCTCCATGCGTAATTGTCCCCCTGCTCCGTTCCTCTCAATAACACATTGAGAACACGTTTTTATTTTAGATGTATTTTATTTAACTCCAAAACAAAAAAAAGCAGCACGGGGACACTCCATTCCACTCCGCTCCCCCCTGCTCCACGTAGCTGCTCCACCTCCCCGTCGGCGTGGGCAAGACAGGCCGGTGGTCTGCCCAGCACCCGCAGGGCCAGGATCCCACCTCAGCCTCACTTTCATTGCGCCACAGGGTTTGTTTCACCCTGTGCTGCCCCGGTAGACAGTCGCGCCGGTGGCAGGGATCCCCATCTATACCCGGTGCGGAGAGGGACCGGGCTCCCTGCTCCCTGCTACTCCCTCCCACGGCTCCATTAAGCGGCGAGGTCCGTGCAAGGGCCGCTGTAACCTAGGTGTACATTATATTTGCATTTGTAACATAGTCTGTTATCGAAATGTGACCGATGAGGTTCGAATTTGTCTGGTAAATATATTCTTGGACCGGGAAGAGAAAATCTGGGCGAGTATTACGACAGCGGTGTAAAAGTGCAATTGCACTCACAAACTGTAGGGGCGCCAAATACCAAAAGTTGCATCATGCTGCTTTCATATATGGGTACAAGCAAAGTATCAAATTCCAGCTGAGATGATTGCGTAATCATGATATTCTTCCCATCATCTTGAATTCCAATGGACAATAAACAGATTTATTTGTCATCGTCATTAAAATATACCACATACTGTACTATTGAAAACATTATTTGGATAAATATCTATTTTTCATGAATGAGATTTGACAATTGAAATTAAAATGGGATTCAATGTTCTGACACAATTGTCAGATTTCTGAAGTTGTGCAATTTCAAGCACATTGTTCTGCTTTGAAGCCATGCTTTGATATACGAGAACGCTTGTTCCCTTTCATTTGTGTTATTTCTTTCCTCAAAAGGCTGCTTGGCACAGTGAATGTGAGGTAATTGGCTGACCTGAATGCAACACTTATCTTTCTGCAGTTAACTTTATCTTTAATATTTGTCATTAGTCGCCTAATTTGATTGTGAGTGAACACACATTTAAGTTACTTGGCTTTTGGAGGCGTGCATATTTATTTCCACCTCCTCTGTGTCTTAGCTACACTGCTCTTAAAATAGCTGCAAAGGGGGCACCTACTCAGTAAATAGGGAAGGGATTTGCCTTAATTTATCTAATTTAATCTTCCAACTATATGAATAACTTGTGAATGTGAATTTCATTTTTTCAAAAATAAAGCTTGTAAATGAGCTCAATCATTGTGATCAATAGCTGTCTAACCACTATGTTGAGAAATATCAGTAGCTGTATAATGAACTGGAGTTTTTTTTATTTAATTTTTATTTTCACGTGCAAGCACACATTATACACACACACACACAATTATGTGCATAGTGGCATGACTACTGAATACGGGAACAGACGCAGATACATCATTTCTTTGTCATATGATTAAGTAAAACTTTGATAATATGTGGCTCCCCAAATGCTCCATAGGTCTAATTGAATGTCAAAATGATGAATCATGGCAGTAAACAGATTTATTTTAGTTTAAAAGATGTTGAATTTACATTAAACGCCATTAGAATTAACCAGTATCTCTTTCATTAGCACAAACACACACACACACACAAAACCACACAAACACTCATATTTCTACATATACTGTACCCACTCAAAGATAGCATGGACAAAGAGGGGTATTCTATTGATTATTCTGATTAGAGTTAAGCGCATGTTAATCACAATTAATCTGGAGGGGTGTGTGTGTGTGTGTGTGTGTGTGTGTGCTTTTGTGTGTACAAAAGCACAAAATGTTTTATGTGTGTGTGTCGCATGTATTTTGGAACTGAACAACAATATAGTGTTTTACTTCTTTATGATTCGAACAACTTGTTGAGATCTAGAAATTATTTTAATTTTCCATACATTTCCACTCTGGTGGAATGCTGGCATCACCCCACCAACTAAAGTGGAAGCTATTGAGAAAGAAGGTTAAATTATCCCCTGCCATACTTACCATTTACAAATCAAAAGTTTTGGCAGTGCCTTAGAAATAGGGTTACACCAATATTGTTTTAAGATAGATAGTCTGATGCAGATTATTTTACTGTAATGTTCAAGATAAATATGACAACAATAAGTACTCATTGTTTTTTCAGAGAACTGTATTCTGGTCAGGGTGGAAAAGAAGCCTCTGAAGAAGCATTTTACATGAAGTAGGCTACTCACTGTGTAACTGAAACCTGGCACTTCTTAGCCTTCATTTATTGTGCAAAACTGCAATAACAAATGGAAAAAATAAACAAAACCTTTTCTCAAGTAACTTCCATCTCTGAAAAACACTTTTTCATGAAATACAATATAATCAAGATACACAAAGTGAAAATAAAAACAAACTTCAAGTAATTGTTGTTATCTATTCCTCATTTTGTGCCAGTTAAAATATATTTAGGAATATTGTAAATAATAAATATAATTAATAAATAAATAATGAATGTATATTTATTATAAATAATTAAAAAAAAAATTGCCGTCCTCTGAGACAGAATTACAGCCGGATGTTATGGAGACAGCGAGGAGTCGACTACTGCGCATGTCGGAGTTTTGCGCTACAGTCACACTTTTCTTGGCACACTTTGGGCCCATTCATACCAATCAATCATCGCTTTAATGCCACAGCCTATTTGAGAATTGTTGCTGACCATGTGCATCCCTTCATGGCCACAATTTACTCATCTTGTAATGGTTACTACCAGCATGATAATGCACCATGTCACAAAGCAAAAGTCATCTCAAACTGGTTTCATGAACATGTGGCCTTCTCAGTCACCAGATGTGAATCCAATAGAACACCTTTGGGATGTGATGGAACGGGAGATTCGCAGCGTGAATGTGCAGCTGACAAATCTGCAGGAATTGCGTGATGTCTATTTTAGAGCAAAGGGAGGCCCTACCCAGTATTAGTATAGTGTTCCTAATAAAGTAGTAGTCGTTGTGTGTGTGTGTGTGTGTGTGTGTGTACACATACATGCATACAGTATACACACACACGAGAGACTCCTTTTCACTTTCCACTACACCTCTCTGAGTGATTGAATTTCATGTATGAGCACTAAATGTAATGTCTACAGAGTGGTATGTCTAGTCTTCATAGACATGATGTAAATGGCGCTGTGCATTTTATGGTATCTCATATTTAACAGTTTATTATCCACCGCTGTCTACTTTGACTGTGAGCTTTCAGACACTAAGCAGCCATATGGATTCCATATCTGAAATAGCTGTCATAAAGGGAAATGTTATTGCAGTGATACCACATACGGTATATTTATTCTCTTCTCATAGATTGTTAAGGATTTTAGCGAAATGCACTCGCAGTGTGACATTGTATGTGATCTTTTCTTTTTACTTTTACCCCTAACCCGACTTAATATATTTTCGTCTTTTTCAGGTTGGTGACGTTGGAGAACAGCCCAGCCATCACCCCCGAGCTACTCAGGATTTTCCAGAACATGTCAGCTTTGCTTGGTGAGCTCACAATGTTTCTCTATGTGTGCTTTGGCAAATATGCTAGTGTTTTATTTTTTTGGCACTGAAGAGATTTCTACACTCTGATCCTGAACTGGATAAAGCGGTTTCTGGCATGTTTGAAAGACATTGCTACCACACTGGGCTTTAACTTACAGACTGAAATGAGGCACAACCCACAGAGGGCATTTTATATACCAGTTGCAGTTGGTTAAATTTTATTAGGCAATTAATTAGACATTTTTGATAGTTTGATAGATGGTGGAACATATTAGCCATAGTGAATAAGACAATGTCCACACCATAATAGTCATTTTTATATAAACATAACATAACTATATGTTGGTATTTATCAATCTCCAATCAGAAAATGGTAGAATGCCATAATGATTTGTTACTGCATTCACAGTAATCCCTCGTAGAATGTAACATACTGGCCTTGCAGTGTTTGTGTAGAATGTCAGTATGATGATTTTAAAAGGTCATAGAAAGAGCTTAGAAAGTTGAGATGGTCCTTGGGCGTGTTACACTATGGGAGGAGGTGGGCACACTTTGTGTAATCCTGTTTTCTATTACCACAGGCTTCAGTTTGCAGATTGTCCAAGTCACAGATTCTGGTCTGAAATAGCCTCAAGGCTGCAGAGCTCCTACCTCTGGTCTGTAGGTTGTACCTACCAGTTGCTGACTAAATGGAACTTATTGGATGATTTGTAACAGGCCTGGAGCAAATATAATATAATTTCATAATTTCAGGATATAATTTCATTGATTAGATGAAATGCAATACATGGTATCTGCAGGTCCTGATGAAATGCAAGAGTCTCATTTCAAAATCTTATCAAATCTTAAAAATATGATCCTAGTCTATGAAATATTTGGTCCAGAGTGGAGGGGACACAAAGTTAAAAAAAAATAATCGGTAGGGCCCAGAATCTTGTGAGGAGTGAAGATGGGGGTCAGCTTTTGGCAACATGTTTTAGAAGGGGTGAAATATTGACAAACCAAGTGACTGCTTGAGCCTGTCTTCACGTGGTACGGTTTGTTTTCAGTAGTTCTTGCAGCTTTAGGTTAAAATTGAACCCAGTACTACACTACACCCTTTGAAAACTGTTTTAAGGTACAAAACTGCTCAAACATGACACCATGTTTTACCAGTGAGGATTCTGAGGAAAGAGCAAAATAAGTTTAGAGTAGATTGAATAATGTGAGGCTGGAGGAAAAATACAGAGTGATGCAGTCATGTCACAGATGAGGATTTTTGAGTAACGGATGAAAGGAAGAAATGGAGGATTTAGAGAAGGAATGATGGATGGAGGGATTAACGGGGGGCTGTAAGGGAGAGAGATATTTGAAATAGGTGACCGAGAGACAGAAGTTGGGGATGGATAGAAGGAAGATGGATGGCTGGTGCTTTGACAGATGTCTCTCCATTAGAACCAACTACAGATAAAGGAAGCTAAGTTGTCTCTGTGGTCTATCTCTGGCACCCCTGCTGTGCAGCCCAACTGATATCAGCCAGCCTACAATTGATTCTATGGGTCGTTTTTAATATTTAGTTTAGATGTATGTGAAGACCAGAGAACTTTGAAGCCTTTTTTTTTAACCCATTTAGTAACCCAAATTCATCTTCATGTTTTATAAATCCCCCTCTGTAAATAGCTGTTCTCTCCTTTCAAACCTGGCACCAAACAGAGAGACGGCTTTGCCCATGACAGTAACCCTGTTCTGCATTCCTCTATCTCAGTCTACAGAGCACGATGGAAATAGGCTGATTATAGCCCGATGTGGCCTGCTTTTGTTTTCTTTTTGAATTATTTCCTTTCATTAAATGCTCATCATATTTTCATTATTTTTTCATCAATTCATTTCTTGCGAGATTCATACTGCATTTTGAAAGGTACAACGCACTATTCAAGCACTGTTTTGCGTGCTGTGTGTTTTACTTTACACATCGGACTACACACTGTTTACTACTAAATACTTAATGGAGACCTGGTTGTAATTTACGTCCAAAATTGGAGTTTATGCAAGCCTCGGGATAATGTGGTAACATTGTCAACTATGCACAAAGAGCACCTGCAGTTATTTCTTAAAGGCATTTGAGCTTTGAGCCATTTAATAAACAGAAATGGTTGTGTATTTCTATTACTCCCCCCTGCAACAAGCGACTAATCCCGCCATTTAAGATTCACTTTTACAATGACATTCCAGTACTGAGTGGACATTATGTGCTATTCCCACATCTCTCATCTGTTTTACTGTGTTTTTGGCTATATTTATTTTACACTTGTTTTCCAGGACTCAGCCATATGAATCTTGCCATGTTCAACTTCTTGGTGTTATATTTCATGAAAAGGCACTGAATGTGTTAAATGCATTTGACATTGTTGTTGGAGGCGATGCAAATCGTTGTTTTTATTGAAAAACATGGTCACTCAAAAATTCACTCAAATTAGCAAAAAATATCCAGCCAACCTCTCAATTAGTTTCATACAACTGGGAGATAATTGTTTTCTAGTCCACACTGATGCATTTATTTACATGCCAATTATTCAATTTACAAAATTTATTTGGGCTTTGTTGCATTTCTGTCTCTTTTCCTGTGTGTCAATCGTTAATCCTTGGCGGCTTTTCATCAAGAGTTTCTGTGTCTGTCATTTGCTCATTCTACAGAGATTTGTAAAGTATGCAGACCATCAAGAGTGACTCTGGCTAGGTTTGGTGTTTCCGTTTGCCAAGTGTGTGGCCTGGCCTGCCTGATAAAGAGCCCTGCTCCATCATTGCTAAACTGGAGCAGTAAATTCTCTAATTAGAATGTCAGAACCCCTGGCTTGGCCACGTTGGGCTGCTGCTGTGCTCTGTATGGTCGCCATGTCACTAGGACAGGCCTCACTTATAAAGGAGAGGTTCACATGGTAATTTGATTCCTCTTTAGCACTATACTGGTCTGTGTGAGCTTGTGATGAAGCTTGAGTAATTCATCTGTCACCTCTCTTACCAGAACAAGCTATATAAAAGCTTTTAGAAAGGGGAAAAAAACAAAACAAGAATTAGGCCCTACATTTAGAATACACTTGAATTTCACAGAGATGCTTTCATCAGTTATTGTTTACGAAGGGAACTCAAATAAAAAATGGTTTTACTCTTAAAGGGAGATTCACCCTAAAACACATACACTGTATAAATATAGTTTCCGGGAGATATATATGTCAGGCAGTTCCCAGCGTGAACATTCACTGAAGAATATCTGCTCTTTAATCCTTTTTATGAACCTCAGGGGCAAATTTCTGTCATATGCTCTTATACTTCACAAGTGGTGTATTCACTGGGAACATTCCGTTTTTTTTTTTTATTGCAGCCCAGCCACATCTTAAATCTTTCTTGAGCGGACATTGGGAACAAGTGAATTATCACCCCTCCTTTCACTGTCTGTTAACAGAAAATGTAGACATTTACTTTCCTTCTTCCATAGGTTAAAAGCGACTTGCTGTTCTCGCTATCAACTTGTTTCCTTTAGACATTAGGCTGCTTGTCTGCTTTTCACAGAAAGTAGATTGTGCTAGTCTACTTTGTTCCATATCGATGGACTTTGCATAACCTTTCAGAGGAAGCTTTATAATGTTAATGTAAAAAATTGTGAACCACAAATAAGACAAATTATATTACACAGCTGGCACAAACTGTATAACTTAGTAGGTGCTGTCTTGAGAGCTCTCCTACATCAATACTGTCATTCCATTGCATTGGGATCTTCCCACAAACCTGATTCCTGGCACTTTGAGTCATTGTCTTATCAAGACATGAGTATGCAAGGTTTCCCTGTTTTGCTTCCGTAGTACTACTACTTTATAATGAGTGTGCTCTTCTCCACTTAAAGGAGTTATGCTTTCATAAAGTGGCAATGTACTGTAGCATGGCATCAACTCTGTATGAAATAACTGCGATGCATGGTCAGGACTTCTCTTTGCTCGGTCAGATGCTGACTTAACATCTTTTTAATTTATTAAATTTTTCTTATCTCAAGGTCCAAAGTTCTTAATTTATTAATTAGATGGTTTTAATTAGAAATTTGTATTTCTAGTCTCCCAGTGTGGTCAATTTTCTATGTATTTTTCTCTGACCTTTGATAAAAAGATGTGCACTTGATTAAGCTCAGGGTCAAATTGAACTGAAATGACTCTTTATTTCCTTTATTTATTTTATAAAAACACTGTTTGCAGCAATCGCAATGATTCTGCTCATTCTTTTGCTCAACTAAAGGTGTTACTGTATTTTGCTCACAGCCAGCACATTGAAAAATCTGATTTTGGCAACATTTTTAACCTAAAACATACGGTTCTGCAGTATGTGCTGGTTAACAACAGCATGGTTATTGATTCGGGAGCCAACTAAAATTCTAGCGGTGTACCCAGTACATAGAAGTTGTTTTGCTAGTAATAGTGATATATAAATTCACTTTTTACCCTGGTCAGTGTGGGACAAACAAAGCTTATCAACTTTCACAGCTGTTTTTGAAAATATTTGCTCACTGACGTCCCCTGTGTGCGTGTGTGTGCACGTGCGTGAGTGCGAATTTGCACTGTAAGTAGTTTGAATTCATAACTTTCTCTAGTATTAATCCAAAGGTTTACACTGACAGCTTGTTCTGTTATTCCAAAAAGTATGGTAATTAAATAAATAAACTGAGCTTAGTCCAGTGCAATTCACACTGTTGTCGATCATTACGGATTCTTGTTGAACGTGGGACATTTTGTCATAATTGCTTGATGTGGAGATTTTACAGAAATGAGGAGGGAAAAAAAGACAAGTTGGCTTCCAACAACTGATATTTTACAGGACGGTTGGTATTCATACTCTGGAGTCCACTCATTTGTACACAGCAGTAGTGGGAGATGATGAAAGCCTTATCACGTCCATGGCTGAGTTCTGTGCTGCTCATCCTACCAGGAACTAAGAAGCATAATTCATAATTCATTTTTTTATTTTCTTCCTATGAATACATTTTCATGTCCTGCAGAGGGTGTTGCTATGTGCACAACTTATCAGCAGGGCAAGCAATGGCAATGGTAGCAGTTTTGGAATGTGGGAGGATAGAGAGATAGAGTTAAAAACATGAATATACTGTACCTTCTCGACTTGTAATTAAACCGAGCAGTTGACGGTGAACACTGTAAATGAACCAGCCAATAGAGGTTTGAGTGGTTATGCATGCAATCACAAAAGATGGACTTGTGGGCAGTCTGAAGCAGGCGTGTTACACTGATTGTCTCATTCTGAGTGTCATTGTGGTTCATTGTGTTTTCTAAAGCAGACCGGGGTTAGCAGACAGGTTGCCGAATTGCAAATCATTGTAAAAATAAATAAATAAATAAATAACACACACAAAAAAACACTTGCTCAAGGGATTTCTTGCTCAAGAGATTTCCATCTCGTCACACTTGAGCATCTCATCCTGGAGTCATAGTGTTTCTGTTAATATTAAGTTACGAAAATACATTGGTACTGTTATGAAATAGGCTTTTTTTAACTGCCCTGTTTTTTCATTGGAAGTGCTTCTTGTTAGTGAAACTTTTCAATTCACAGCTGCATTTTTCCATAAATACCAGCTATTGACTAAATAATATCATTGGATCACTGTTGAGATCCCATTAAGGAAGACAAACTGCTAGAGTTTTAATAGTGTTCAGCTGGGATGTCCAGCCTCGTTAACCTGGGTCCTTATTTCCTCTCTAATCTATACCACGTAATTTTATGAGCTCTGGCATTCTGGGAATGCATGCTGTGCTCTAATAACCAATCTTTTTTGCACATTTGGTCCATGAATGTACATGTGCATTTGGTGTCTGCTTGAATCGGTTTGTGTGTAGGGTCAGGCCTTGGTTGATACATTGTGATTAATAGCGGTGGGGAATATACGTAGCATCCCCACTCAGGAGGTACATGCAGACTTTTATAGCCTGTGTTTTATGACCTTTATAGCTCACATATACTGTACGTAATGGCTGGACATTATCATTGATGTAGGTATTGCCCAGTATGTAGCCATAAAAATATTTCTAGTGCACAGTAGGACTGTCTCAAAAGGCATCACTTTCATATCAAATTTGGACATGCATAGTATTGAATCGGTTTGCTGTCAGTGTGCCAAAAAGGAAACTGTGGTGTTGTAACCTTGATGGTTAAGAAATTTTAAAAACCTTCAAAATCATTTAGTTAATGCGGAACAAAGGACAATCATAGTGGTAAAACTACAGAACAAGACAGTCATTTAAAAGTTGCTTTGGCAATTCAGAGGCCATACCAAGTTGCTAGCTCCTGATAATGACTGTGTTGGGTATTCTACCAACATATTTGAGGGGGAAAAAAATCACTTCCCTGGGACATTAAGTTTGGCACCAATGTTCAGTGGTCTGTAATGTCACGAGGGAGCAGTGTTTGCTCTGTATGGTGCACCTGATCTTGTAAAATGGCCTCATAGTCCTTGGCCATTAGACGACCATGCAGAGCAATTATTGGACCCAATGACTCCCACAAGTCTGCCCACACCATTATGGATCCCCCACCATGGCAACAGACATTGTGTGTTGAAGGCATCCTTTCGCTTTTCCGAATTGTAAAGCCATCCAGATGTAGGAAATAGGCTGAACGATGACTCAGCAGATTATATTAAAATCAATCTGATGCTGTGAATTTCTGTCTAAGTCTTTATTAAAGTGAGAAACACAATGACGGCAATTCATATTGACATTTTCAGACTGTTCTACTTCTATTGGAATATCTCGTTGTGTGTTTCTATAGGCTGCTTATATTTTGGGTCCAGGCAATTTATTTATATTTTTTATCATTTTGTTGTGTGCAATTTTTTTTATTCATAATAATGTGTGTGAATGGAATCAAAGATTAATCTTATTTCATGTATTTCTTAGTGTCGCTGACTGTTTATTTGACTCTTAATTATTTACTATCATCATTTGATGACTTGACTTAACTGGCAGGAATAAAGCTGAAAATAAGCTCAATTTATAGAAATTGTTTTGACTGATCAATCAGTTTCAATAAGTTTCTGAAATCCTTTAATACGATTGGCTGCACTGTAAAAAAAAAAAGAAGAAAATTCTGTATCTGCTAGACATGATTTCTTGGTTTACTTGGCCCAAGTAACAGTGAGGAAGGTGGTAGTATTAAATTACTCCATAACTGCAACCCTAATTTCTACTGAATCAAAAATATACTTCTTGTCTTTACACCTCAAGTCTATTTAAGAGATTGTTTACAGTCAAATCTTTTTTGGACCTTGTTTTCCCTCTCGTTTTGTAAGCGAGGAAGTTTAAGATCTGAGCCTCTCCCTAGTCTAGTTTCTCTGGATGGGAAGGGCGAGCGCTGAAGCCCCATGGGTGTTGTGAGCGACGCACTAAGCAGAGATGGAAGAGCGATCAGCTCTCACTTTGAGGCATTTGAGGGAGCTGCTTGCTGATAAGGTGTCACTGACTGTTTAAGGTCCCTTTCTGACTTTTGGTGAAAGTCAGCATGGACCGAAAGTGTTCCTCTTAGGCTTTCTGAAATTGAGCCCCGCTAACTTTTAATGGCATCTTTGAGGTATCCCTTCAAGGGCTTTGCAAAAATCTCCAGCAGTTCAAGGAAGTGTTGATTTTACAAAAAAAAAAAGCATAAGGCTTATTCATTCATTCATATCAGAATAATTTTTGCATGATTTCTCCAAAAGTAAATGGAAAGAATTCAATGAATGCACACATTCATAGACTCAATAATTTAGATATTTAATACATTCTCTCATTGTATGATTACAAGGCATAAAGTAGCCCACAGGACTAAAGTCAACTGCTGGTCAAGCGTCTGTCTGCAAGCTGGTTTGCTGAAACAGTATTAACCAGGCTAGCAGAAGTGAGCATTGCTTAGGACGTAAGCAAGATTCCTGAAATTCCCCCCTAGCCCCATACAGCTTTTTACAGAACTTCCTTTATCCACGCGGCACTCAACAAAATTATTATTTTTCATTTGTTAAGCTTCGCCACTAAAGAATAATAACTTATCGATTAATCATGAGCATGCCTAATTTTCTCTAATTGGATATTCTCCTTTGATGAAACAGGTGTAAAATAATGATAAATGGGAAAGCTATTTTTTTGACATGCAAATTAAGTCAGCCTATTTTAAGCAAATTATAGAGCCATGCTATAATAGCTTATGATGCGTTCTGCCCAGTAATTAGAAGCCAAAACATCCGGTGCCTCTTTTGTTTGAAACATATCTTATTAATTTGCATGTCTGTGTTTGAGTAAACAATCATTCACTCCTTTGTTAAGGATTGTAAAGCTCCTTGGGAATCCTTGTCAATGAAATATTTAATAATATTGGATGATGCAAGTGTCTCGCTGCTGTCAACACAGCTAAACACAACCTTACAATTGAGCTGTCGTATTTAGACTTCCCGATCCCCTCGAGGTGAAGAATGGATGCAAGTAGCAATAGAAGAGATAACACGCCAGCAGGGCTTCAGCCCCTGTTCAATCAGTTCCTATTTACACTCCAGATTCGCCGTAGCAAAGGAAAATAACAAGATCTTTTAGGTAGCAAATGAGTCTGTATGCGCACAGAATGCAGATTGACTTGAGCTGGGGATTTTAGGTTATTACTGGTCAGAGGAAATTAAGTATTTGGTAACTTGACTGAGAGGGTCAGCTTTTAGCTGAGCTGAAAGCCTTTTTATTGTCTATAATGTGTCTACATTCAGTTTCACAAGCAAGAAATTGTTTACGGGCCTCTATTCCTTTTTGTAGCTCATCTTTATGTTGCCTTTCAGTTTGATCGTTGACACTGGGAGCATCAAACCCTATATTCCCGATGCTTGAGTATTTACGATCTCAACAGAAACCTCACTTAGTTAAATATTTAATCACGGAGAAATGACAGTGCTTGGATCTGGATTATATCTGCTCAGAATTACTACACACACACACACACACCCACTACACACACACACACACACACACACACACATTGTTCTTGACCTTAACCAGCCGCTGCTTCTCACCACCATATAAAACATCTTGTACTCATAAACCTTTAATATCTTCTGTTAAAGGGTTTTCCCATGAATTACAAAGACGCAGGAGGAAGGGAGTTAATGGTTTGGTTTGGCCAGGAAACTGCTCTATAACAATAAGGGGGTGTCTTCTCTGACAGTTTCCTGTAAGAAAATCAAGAGAAGATCACACAGGCTCTCTGATGTAACAGGTTTCTTCTTTAGATATGTGCAGTGTTCTGCTTTCCCAGGTCTAGATCAGGACCCAGCCCAGGACCCATCCCTTAGGGGCCTATGCATTAATTACCCGATAATTGTCTAATAGAGGTGTTATTATTATTATTATTATTATTGTTATTATTATATTTATATATATTATTTCTCATGAAATCTTGAAATCTTAAAGTGTTCCATACAGTTTATTGAAATATAAAGGATATAACCAGTGACTCTCTCACTCTCTTTGTCTTTCTCTCATTTATGCACCCACAAACATACCCACATTTTGGCCTTTGGCAATATGTATGTTGACTATTGGATAAGGAAAGGCATCTGCACTCCTGAGCATGGGAGTGAGATGGCGACAAGATGCAGACAACAACAGATGGACTGAGAGCAGGGGGACGCAGTTGCTGCAGCCAAAATAGAAGTTAGGGTGCAAGTGGCAAGTGGAATTGATGACAATTGAGTTGGAGAGCTGTCCTTCTTTGTGAAAGTCACCTGAAAGGCAACAGTTTGCTTTTCCAGTCAAATGTGTATATGAACAAATGTTTGTGTTGTCACTTAAACTGCATTAATTTGCCCACTTTGCCACACACACACGTTTCTACCACTAGCCGCAATAGCACAAATATTGTAGCACACATACATTCCTTTTACAAGGAAATTGATCTTGGTGCTAAAAAGTTGATTATTTCAAGCAATGCTTCTAGCCGCGTTTTAGAGATGTAAAAATGTTTGTCAAGAATCTAATTAGAATTTATTCAGGATCTCAAAATCTGAATATGTTTTGAATTGGGGAAAAAGCCATAAATGGGACCTGTCAAATGAATTCACTCCATGGTGTTTTGGGATTATTTGGGATTATTTTCCATGGTGGTATATATGCATCTCAGATATCTATCGATCTATCGAGGTAGATTGCTTGGAGTCATAAGACTCTGTGTTGTTGCAAAATGAAAGTCACTGAGCGGCAGAGCAATCTGACAGCCGCACAGAGGATGGCTGCATCAGGACAATAAAGCAAATGCGTTGGAGTCTTTGATTCTACATGTCTGATTTATTCATTAGAACTATGAAAGTTTCTTTACTCACAGTGCGGTCCCCTGTGGTTCTGCTTGTCTGCCTGTGATTGTTTGTGCATGCCAGGGTTGGTTTTCTCTTATCTGAGCTCAATGTCTACTTGTGTGTGTGCGCGCTGAAATGGAAATGAGCAATTTGCCATGTTATAGCCTATTCATCTGCTGGTAATTTATTTTCTTGAATGAAAGATGATTTTCTCAGAAATTGTTCTCTTTTGACGACTGTTTAATAACCAAAACGTATTATGACTTTAAACAATTGTCAAAATTATAGTCTTCCTATTCACAATGGACAGTCACCAGTTGTCAGGGCCTGACAAGGTCAAAGTGTCATCAACAGTAATCAACAGTGTCATGTTTTTTTTGCCCATGACACTGAGCAGTAGGCTTGTGCGATTGGACGAATATATCGGCAATCCATAATTTGTTGCAAGATTTTGGTCTTCTTTATCTTTGATCTTTTATTTTGCATTTTATTTCATTCTATAAGGAAACAGAGTAAAATACACTGCTCAAATATAAAGGGAACACATAATCATTACAATTTAACTCCAAGTCAATCACACTTCTGGGATATCAACCTGTCCAGTTAGGAAGCAACACTGATTGTGAATCAATTTCACCTGCTGTTGTGCAAATGGAACAGACAACAGGTGATAATGAGAGGCAATTTGCAAGACAACCCCTATAAAGGAATGGTTCTGCAGGTGGTGGCCACAGGCCATTTCCCTGTCCTCATCCTTTCTGGCTGATTTTTGGTTACTTTTGCATTTTGCCAGTGCCCTCACCACTAGAGGTAGCATGAGGCGGTGTCTGCAACCCACAGAAGTTGCTCAGGTAGTGCAGCTCATCCAGGATGGCACATCAATGCGCGCTGTGGCAAGAAGGTTTGCTGTGTCTCCCAGCACAGTGTCAAGAGCATGGAGGAGATACCAGGAGACAGGCCAGTACACCAGGAGACGTGGAGGGGGCCGTAGGAGGACAACAACCCAGCAGCAGGACCGCTATCTGGTCCTTTGTGCAAGGAGGAACAGGAGGAGCACTGCCAGAGCCCTACAAAACGACCTCCAGCAGGCCAC
>OMKR01044909.1:0-12319 GCA_900302355.1 Cyttopsis rosea | reverse complement strand
GAGGTGGGGGGAGCAGGGCTCACGGCAGGGGTCACGGCAGGGGCCAGCAGCGAGGCCACAGTGGAAGGTCTGGACCCCTGGACTCTGTACCAGGTCCAGATCCAGCCTTACAACTCCATAGGACTGGGGCCTTGGAGCAGCACTGTCAGTGCACGCACAGCCGAGTCTGGTAGGACGCACACACACACACACACACACACACACACACACACACACCACAATCAGGATCATTCTTAAAAGGATACTCCCATTCTGTATGCTAACTGTGTTAGCTCAATGCAAGGCTGCAGATGGGATCAGCTAGCCTAGCTCCAGTGAAATTAGGGAAATACACCTTCCAGCATCTAAAAAGCTGAGGTATTTAAGTGATACATCGTATCATCGCATTTCTTTATGACATGGTAAAATAACAGTTTTTTTCCTTTCTTTATTATTTTATGTGATGACATTTCCTCATTTTTCTGTATGTACATAAATAAATTTTTTTGATTGATTGATTGATTGAGTGATGTGGGCTGAGTATTGTCTTTGTTCATTTTAATGTATGACCTTTATTTGTGTGGGAGAGTTCTGGTGTCATTAGAGCCACATATATACTGTACCAATAAAACTTAGAGATTTTGCTAGCAGAGAGTACCAGCCAACGCATGTGCATATTAGGAGATAAATGCTTCCCATTAGTCCCCTTATTCTTTTTCTGCCTCTTAACCTTCAGTACTTTCCCTCCTCTTCAGCGAAAGAGGGAGAGAGGACATGATTGAGATGGAATCGAAGATTAGTTCAAAAGGCGAACAAGTGCTGAGCAGTGTGTGTGTGTTTGTGTACACTCCAGTTCCTTCTGGAGCTCCTCTGAACGTCAGCGCTGAGGCGATGAGTTCCACCAAGGTCCTGCTCACATGGTCCCCTGTCCCTGGGCCGCAGAGGAACGGAGTCATACTGGGCTACAAGGTACAGACCTTTAACACACACATATGGGCTCACAAGACAATCCTACAATGATCCTCTCCCTTTCAACACACACACGCACACATACTGTATACAGTACGTGCACACACACACATAGACACCTATATACTGTATAAAGTATATACACAAAATAAGCTGCAGTGAGACCCATATGATGTAACATCTTGTAACTGTTGGGGTTTGTTTTTCATGCACGATAATTGCTGTTTTTAAAAGCAAAAGTGTGTATGTGTGTGTGTATGTGTGTTGCATACACTTGCAGAGAAGTAATGTCTTGAATTTCATCTCAGTAAATGTAATGGATTTAGATGTTGGATGTTTGTAGTTTACAACATAAGCAATTGTTCAGATGTCCCCCTTTGATAAAAACTGCATGACTGAATGCTGCTGCTGATGTAGCGAAAGCGTTTCACTATAGTTTACGTCAGATAACATCAATTTGCATCGTGTGCTTCTGTGCTTTGAATATGCTTAACTCTGTTAGTCATTAGGTCAAGTCTGAGGCCAAACAAAGTTTCCATTTCTACCGCCCCCTCTTCTTTTTTTGATGAATGCTCAGAAAGCACCCAACCATCCCACAGTGGGAATTACTCCTGTTTAAATAGTTGAGTGGACTTGAGTTGAGTGGTTACTCTGAGCCCTAGGGGCCGGACCTACTGTAAGAAATCAAATTAATCAGCATGTTTGGAATTTTAAGGATCAATGCTACGTCATATTGCTCCCTTCTCAGACTAGTTCTGATTATTGGTGGTAATCGCTGAAACCATGGAAACGGCTACTATAACGCTTCATATTTCTTATTTTAGATTCTGCATGTTTTTGTAGGTTTGTTTGATAATATTGCTTGTTGCTATGTTGATAATGAATTTCCATAAATTGTTTTAAAATTGTGATTTCAGATTAGGCAATCGCAATTTCAAGGAAATGCATACTAACCAAATCGTCATTGCTATATCTCTGAATGCTGTCTCTTCCCATAAAGTGAAGGGAACGGCAAATGTCAATCATTTTAAATAATGTTTTGCTCAAGTGCCTCTGCAATTTCTTGCCACCGTTTGTCCTTTTTTATCTTGTCACAGTGGTCCCTACATTATACATCAAAAGTACAAGGGCACTTATGCAAAGGTTCAAGAAGTGTTTCCTTTTGATTTACTGTCCAAATGTCACTTCTCCCTCTGTTTGTCATTTTTACTGGCAATGTGCTGGAGATCACCCAGTACTCCAATTGGGCATTGCGTGGAAGCACATTGTTGAAGCTTTAGTGATAAAATGGAAAACAAATGTACATGCCAGACTGTGTTAAAGAGGCCCTATTATGCTCCTTTTCAACAAGTTAATATAGGTCTCTGAGGTCCCCAAAACATGTCTTTTTTGCTGAAATTACCACTCACATTTTTCATTCTAGCCATTCTAACATGCCTCTCTATCCCTCCGGTTCCTGACGCGCTGATTCAGTGGTCGGCGCCTCCCTCCTTTAGGTCCCTATTTCTGTGAGCCAATGGGGTTTGGGGTTAGTACTGTACATAAACATTCACTTATTTCACCTTAATAGTCCACCAAAATTTCCGAACAAATTTGAGGTGAGAAATAAGCAATCCAGGTGCTGAATCTTCCCTCATATTAGATCTACAAGGCCTAATTTAAAAGTTTGCTCCGACTTTGCACGATCCGCGCGCAGCGATCCGCACGCAGCGATCCGCACGCAGCGATCCGCACGCAGCGATCCGCGTGCAGCGGATCAACATTACCGACAATACACAATTATTTTTTAATTACATTTCTCTCGTCTGCAGTTTTCTCACGGACAGTTGGTATTAATTCCTCTTTCTTTTAAAAGATTGTGCACAAGCACTGAAAAAGTGAGTTTTTCATAATTGGACACAACGGTATGTCCGAATGAGAAGAACATTATGTATACTGAGCTCAGCCTTAGTAGTCCAAACTGACTCAGCAAGAGCCTGCAAACTAGAATAACAGAACTTCCACCAAGCCAGTGATTACTTACTGTATTCCTCAACAACATTTCCTACTGAGCTTCAGGGCGATTTGAAAGCCATCTACAAAGTGTAAAAGTGTAACTGTAGGTCCAGCCTGTTATGGCTGCAGAGTTCTCCCACTTCAATACAAGGTGCTGCAGGTACACACACACACACAAGGAGAACACACAGCGACAGCAAGGCACATAGACATGCACTTGGATGATATGGAGAAAAAACATGCAGAACCAAAAGGGAATAACCATGGAAACTGAATACCTAGCTTGGCAATGCATTACGCTCCAATTTCAGGTGTTTTTTATTCTCCTGAGGAAACCACTTAATGCGGTGGTCTGCATGTTGAACTTATCACCACATAGCGGCCATGGTCTGATCAACACCCCGAGTCCCCGAGCTGCAGAATACAACTCCCATTTTCCACCGCCCGCTGATACATTTTGTCTCTTTGTCTGAACCGCAAGAGCTGACATTTTCAGAGAGAATGAGAGTGAAAAAACTATTTGTGCATGCCCGTGACACCCTGTGCGTCCTGCGGCCAGGTCTTGTATGGCGAGAAGGACTCAACAGCGCCACCCGGTGTAAAGGAGATGGACGGGGACGGCGGTGCCTCGCTGTTGCTCGGCTCCCTGGAGAAATATACGCTGTACTCGCTGCAGGTGCTGGCACGCACACGTACAGGCGACGGTCCACTCAGCGGTCCAGTACTCATCAGAACCAAAGAGGATGGTAAGCTCTCTCTTTCCGTGTCTCTCCATCCCATCAAGCAGTGTGTTTACATGCCCAAATTAATCACAATAATGTGAACGAATAGGGTGTTTACATGATGTTTGTGTTTCATGGTGTTGACTGTACATGTGCTGTTGGGAATATTTCTTTATTATTTTTAAGAATCAAAGCTGATGTTTAGTGTGCATGTAAACGTACTGTCTCACCCAGAATCCCGATGTGTGCTGATTTGGTTTTTCTTTCATCCCGTTGGCTACTTTTTCACCACTGCAGCCCGTCCACATATCTGCTTTCTTTTTGAGTGTGTATGCGGAGTGTCGTTATGTGTGTCATCATCTAGTTTCCACTACAGACAAGGTTATCAAGATTCCGATTGAAAGGGGCCCTAAAGGGCTTTGATGCTCTCAAGTGGCTCTTTCCAGATCATTTTTTAACAATTCTCTGTTCACTTACATGGGAATAAAGTGCAGGCCAAACTTGACTTTTTCATCTACTCTGCCAAAAAAATGTCTCTTTCAAGCGTGTTGACTCAATCCTTCACTTAAAGTTTTTCTGTGGAACAGTTCCGTCATGTTATTTGATCATATTTAAAAGAGCTTTTTTCACATAGGGTACCTGAGGCCAGATGGAAATATGGTGCCAAGTGCCAACTTTTGTCTCTACTGGGCAGCCTAGTGTGCACTTCTTTTCATTTTTTATCTAATGCGCAAGCAACGTGGCAGCGACCCACAGCTTCATAATCTGGCTAATATGTTACAAAATGAACTCATGATGTCCACTTACAGTATATATATACTTGTATTGGGTAACCATGGCAGACTGCATTTACACTGTCAGCTCTTGCACACACACACACACACGCACACGCGCAAACACACATACACGTCTTCTTCCTCCATCAAACAGTGTCACGTTTGAAAAGTTTTTCTCATTTCAGGATGAAACAAGGGAGGGGAAGTCAATTCCCGGTGGTGTATAATGAACCTTCATTCTATCTGTCAATCATACACACACACACACACACACACACACACACACACACACACACATTGACATGTAGTTGGTGATGTGGAACATGCACTTTTATGGAGGATGGAGACAGTGTGAAGTTGAGAGAAAATTACATTTTCTGTCAAGTCTGCTTTGAAAGAGCCTTTTTAAAATAAATAAGATGTTCACTGTTTTTTTGTGTGGCTGCGTCTCCGTGTGTATGTGTGTGTGTGTGTGTGTGTGTGTGTTAGCAAGTTTTGCCACTTCTACTCGTAGGTGTACGTAGATAGTAGTCGTAGGTTATCAAGAGAAAGCTTTTTATGTTAAGATTTTCATTATGGCTTTAAATTATTCTCTGCGGCGCTTCACACTGCCCCTTTGAACTGCAATAATATGTTTCTCTCAACCTCTGTTCCCATATCACTCTCTATCTATCTATCTATCTAATTATCTATCTATCTATCTATCTATCTTACTGTCTCTCTTTCTCTGACAAGTACCTGGCCCTCCAGTCAGGCTGGTGTTTCCAGACGTTCGATTGTCCTCCGTCCGGGTGGTCTGGCAGCCCCCAACACACCCCAACGGCATCATACTAGGTAACAACGCAGATGCTACTTTTTTTCTCAAAGCAGCATTGTAATCACAATCCAACGTCTTAAACTAGATTTATAGGAAATTGCAGAAAAACAGCCGGCTCAGGCTTGTAGAGGGAATGAGTAAGCAGTTTTCTTTGTCAACCTACACACAAACACACATACGTAACAAGGGCACGTACCTCAATGTAAGCTTGCGCACACACATGCACGCCTGCCTCTGTGATCTTTCAACTGAGGGAAGGAAGTGAAAGCAGTACAAAGAAAAAGAGCTGATTCTGTTTCTACCTTTCAAACAAAGGGCAGCTACTCTGATCCAGTGATGGAGTTTGTTATTCTGTGTTTGTGTGTGTGCGTGTGCGCGTGTGTGTGTGTGTTTGTGTGCACTAGTCAATCATCAGGCTTGTACTGGAGAACAGGGCTATTACAGCCACTGAAGCAAACCACCCTTTTACTTAATACATTGTCTTTAGGAACAAACTTTCGCTGTTATTCATACGTGTTCATCTCACTCCCGAAAATTTGGCTTTACTCCGCACAGAGTGAATAAAGTCATGAAGTGAGGAGAAGAGGTGTCGGGAGATATGCGAGTAAAAGAGAATAGCAGCTCAATGTGGGATGAAGGAGACACAACAGAAGGACGGTGACAGGAGGAGGGTGGAGATATATGGAGGCGCGGGGGGAGGGACAGGTGAGCGTTTGTTGTGTGCGTGGGAGGCGGCTTGTTTTATTTGTGCTCGCTGCGGAGGAGGCAGGAGGAGGCGGCAGGCAGGACGTCGTTGGGAATGATGTGTGACGACGTAGCAGCGTGAGGACATTTAGCATGACACCCCCCAGTGACAGAAGTCTTGGTGGGAGGTCAAATCTGTCTCTGACACGTAGACACACACACGCAAAGGACAGATTATAGGACACATTGGGGTGAATTCACAAAAAGATTGCGCTGCTTTTGCAGCCGCTAAACCGGCTCAAATAACACAAAATGCAACCGTCTAATTCACAAAGCACCCGCAAACTGTGAAATTCACCGCTAACTGCGCTGCCACGCAAATAGTATCTCGGTGCTCCTAATTTAAATTAGGTATTATGCATACATTTGACCCTTTCTATGCAACTGAGCCTCACAGCAAAAAGCGTCCAAATCCAAATTATTACCATCTGCAGAGAGCTTGTGGTAACTGAGCGGAGCAACAAATAAAAAGGCACTGTGCCTCCGCTCTGCACGATCACAGTACTTGTCAACATTGGGATTTGAAAATAATGGAAATTGTCCGGCACCCTGGGGGGGTTAGAGACCCCCTGACGGGGTCTCCTCGTGACGCGTACGTGCATATTTGGTTACACGCAACAGAGACCCCCCCGGGGTTAATTGGTTGATTGGGGTTACAATTCATGGTGATATTAGCGCCAGTGCTATTAGCTTTGTGAATTCACCCCATTGTGTGTGTGTTTTAATCAGATACACACATTTGAGGTGTAACGGTCTCAACGTTTTTTCACACCTGTCCCACATCTCCTTGTGTTCTGAATCCACTGTAATTCACGAGCGTGCATTAATCATGCAAATCAGATCAAGGTGCAACACATCTCTGATCAACCAAATCCCAATTGTTACTCAAATAACTCAAAACAGTCAATATACAAATGAAAGGGGTGAATATGGAATAAACTCAGTAACTTTGCTTTGCTTCTTTTTTTAATCTTTGTCCTTTTTAACCCGAGACAATCGCATCATCCCTATCGTTTATAAATATGTTTTTAGTTTGCCGACTAGATGATCTTGAACAAGAAAATCTGATTTTCTCACAATATACTGTATGGTAATCTCTAGCAGTTGTAGCAGTCCTTTGCTGCCGGCCTTCCACAAGTGCAGTGGAAAGCCTACTATTCCACAGAATTTGCCAGTTGCATTACAGGGTTTTTGCGGATGTGTGAGAGGCTCACACGGTGAAGTTGGCAGTGTGATTGGATTTGCACAGAGGCAAAAGAATGGAGGCTCTTAGAGCACTCAACAGCTTTGTGGATAACTGACACATGAGGCTAGTGGATGATTAAAGTCCTCATTTAAATGTCTATGAAAGGAAATAATATTATTTTTATATGTATAGTGGAAGTATTATTGGGTTTATCATGGGAAAAAATCCCATTGGTGGACATGCTAAATAGTGACTGCAAATGAAATAAATTAATTCCCAATGGAATCATTTTCACTGTAATAATTTGATGCCTAACCTATTCTATTGGTTCCAGACCCAACAGGGTTTCCCCTGCATCTAGGTTTAGGTTGTAACTCATCGGTGAGGTACAGTTTTGCAGCGAGTTTGTCCCCCCATGTATATTTTGACACCAATCTGCATTTCTTCTTTTTTTTGAGGATGAAAAACCGTACGCAAATAACCTAAAACAGTGAGCATAATGTACTGTATGCCGTTGCCCTCATTGTGCAGATGTGAGAGAGTCTGTCGTGGAGCTGTTATCCAATAATCTTTTCTCCTCTAGGTTCTTATTAACATACATCTGATGAGATTATCAACCCTAGAGCCAGATTAGAGTTGGTTTGTGGCAGATTATCACCCTGACATTCTGATTAATGCTCTGATCTGATCACCTCCACCTCTCACTAATGCACTCTGTGTATCAGTAGTTGGTGTGTTTGTATGTGATGTGATTGTATGTTTGCGTGCGTGCTCGTATGTGTGAGGGTATACATGGCTATGTAAGGTGTTAATATGATTTTCACATTTACAGCCTTTTTGAGTGAGCAGTGGTCTGTAGAAGCTTTGTGTATCATTTCTTTTGTGTGTGTGTGTGTGTGTGTGTGTAGGTGTGTGTGTTTGTGTCAGTCTGTGTGTGTGTGTGTGTTGGTATAATTACATGGCCTAGTGAACGCAAGCCAGAAAGATGGACACAAGCTGTATACTCCACAGGTCACGACCAAGAGTTATACAGTATAGGAGAGCTTGTGTGCGTGCGTGCATGTAGGAGAGTGGAACCGAGGTCTTGGGGCAACATCAAGAGGTTGTAGTTCTAAGGCCATTCTAAGCTTTCTAAGAGTTCTGAAGAGCGTCAGGGCTGTACATTATGCGTTCAGTACTTCCACAGCAACAGAGCAGTACACTGTAGTATTCCTGCATTTGAATGTCATCTGCTAACCATTTAGGACAGTGGTAGGAAACCCCCGACCCGCGGGCCTATTACAATCCTGCATTGAACATCACACGGCCACACATTTTCTTTGGAAAATAAAAATAACAGCCTATATTATTCTTTAATATTTAATAGCATGTGATTACATGATTTGATTACATGATCTGGCCCCAAACACCATAAAGGTGCCCCGCCAACACACACACACATACACACATTAAGACCTCAAATACATTAACGTCCCCCTCCCTCTGTCCCTTGCAAGGTTACCAGATTTCCTACCGTCTGGACAGTGGTGACCCCCAGCGCTGGACCACAGTGGAGGTGGGCTCCAACGCTCGCCAGTTCACCGTCACCGGCCTGTTCCCGCAGCAGAACTACCTGTTCAGACTGATCGCCCGCACGGCTCTGGGCTGGGGGGAAGCCCAAGAGGCCCTGGTCATCACCACGGAGCGGAGAGGTAAAGGATAGTAGCGTGCACACTTTTGTGCATTTTTCTACCGGTTTACCTGCAAGATTCTACCCAAAAAATGTCCATAGATAGAAGGGATGTTAGAAACAGACAAACAGTACATTTGCTTAAAGACTTCTATGCACCTGTAGGAAACTCAAGTGTAACCCGTCAATGGTGGGCACTGGGGACTTGCGGTTCCAATTCACCTCTTTAGTTTGGTTTAGAAAAGTATATTTAAAACGACCATATCTCCATTAATGTACAAAAGCCTTGAGGTAGTGTCATTCAATTCTGTGCGCAGGGAAATAGAAGCCTGGTTGAGATAACAGCATATCCCCAGGCCAGTTTTCCCTTATTTGACTTTCCAGAGCTGCAGCTTAGGTGTGCTTACTTGAGTAAAATTGTCTAACCAATGAGAAATGTTCCTTTAAAAGTAGAAACTCTGTTGTACTCCGTACACACACACACATACTTGGCTAGGCCACAATAACCTGAGTTTAATTCCAGCTCACAGTTGCTGTTAAATCATCACTTCAATTTTGCTGCCATTTTCTTTGCCGGTTTGTCCTGTGTACTTACTAGTGAAGTCACAAAATGCCACAAAAATGAAATGTGAAAATATGAAATGATATGAAATTGTGGCAGTGGGAATAAAATACTGAATATTACTTTTGTGAATGCCTGTTATCTTGATTCAAGATAAGCCTATTCTGTTCTGTCAGCTGCCTGAGTGTGCCCAGTATGCACTCATTGAAACAGATCTTCGATAACAATATTACATTATTAATATTACATTATTTCTCTAGAATAGAGTTTTAGACATCCCTAAATGGATCATACTCTCAACTATGTACGCTATAGCTTAATAGCTTTCAACTAAGGATGCTCATAGGGGACAGACTTAGTCTCTAGGAATGTGTGTGTGTGTGTATGTGTGTGTGTTTGTCAAGGCAATGAGGTCAGCACTCAAAATAGATCTATTTTTGAGGTGCATTTAGAGGGTGATACGTATACAAGATAAAGGACAACAGCACAACCATCCTCTCTGAGCCATTATCGTCTCTCTATCGTATCCCTCCCTTCCTCTCTCTGTCTCTCTCTCTCCCCATCTCCTCTATGCCCTCTATTTTCCACTCTTCTACCCCTCTCGTCTCTATTATTACCACTCTCTTCTACTCCACTACCACTCCCATCTCATCCACTCTCTAACTCCCCCTCCCTCTGCCATCTCGTCTAAAACCAGCCCTCTCTCCTTCAGGGCTACAGGTTTATAGCTCATTATACCACAAATGATTATTCCTCATGTCTCTCTGGGTAAAGAGGTTTTTTTTGCTTTTGCTTTCCAGTCCAAAACAAATATCTAGATATATTTGGATAAGGAATGTGCAATATCCTTACATTCTGCTCCTTACATGTTCTTCACTGTCCGTCTGTCCATTAAACATAGGTTGATGTGCAGAAGTATAATTATTAATTTCATATGTCGTTCCTTGTTTCATATATCATATACTGTATTCTCTCAGAAATCTTGAAATGTAAGTTAAGTTTCTCTTTTACCTCTTTTCAAATTTGACTTATTTTATCTTTTATTCTTTTAATCTCTTCCATCATTTTATTGTCTTGTTCAGAACTGCTTTTATTCCAGACACTCACCTCTGAAGTCTGTTCACGTCTGCCTCTTGTGTTTTGTACCTGTTGTAAGCAGTTAAATATAAATGCATCTGACTAAATTATTTAATTGGAGGCCTGTTATGGAGATTCAATGGACTATTTTCATTCATCATTGGTTTAGGTTAATGGCACAACATAGCTAGTAATAACCTAATAATGGCAGCATGATTGCTCAGTGGTCAGCACTGTTGCCTCACAGCAAGAAGGTCCTGGGTTTGAACTCCCGGCTGTCCCAGGTCCTTTCTGTACGGAGTTTGCATGTTCTCCCCGTGTTGCCGTGGGTTTGCTCCGGTTTCCTCCCACCATCAAAGACATGTATGTTAGGGGGTTAATACTCCTATCAGTGCCCCTGAGCAAGGCACTGGCGAAAGAGCTGGAGTTGGTCCCCGGGCGCTGCACTGAGGCTGCCCACTGCTCCTAGTAGAATGTGTAGAATGCAGAGGATCGTATCCTACTTGTACAATGACAATAAAGAGATATTCTATTCTAATTAGTCGGCTTGGATCAAATGCCAATCTTCATTTCATAGCTAGGAAATTGGGCACCCAGAATCTAATCTGTCTGTCTATTTGATAAAAATCAATATAATGAATACATATACTGTATCCTAATGTTTGTGGGCCTTGTCCAGCTATAGGCCCCTAGAATCACCACCACCTTTCATCCCACTACCAATGGTGCTGAGTACATTTCTTACTCTCTTAACGCATGTTGTTAACCCACCAAGTTACCATTAGGTAACTTTGCCATTTGGGCTGATAAAAAACAGTTTCATGCACTTCACATCTTTACCATTTGACAGTATAGATACAGTATAGGTGTAAAGTTGGTAGTGATACCAAACTAACATTTGCAGGTTTAGTCATCATTGAATAAATAATAATTAAATGAAAGACAATGGAGGCAGCTTAGCTTTGAATACCCATTTACCTGCTTGGAACTTAGGTACTGCATTTTAATTACTCTGTGCCTGCTGACACGATGGGAGAGCCAAAGGCAAGAGGGGAGGCGTAATGAGGAACTGTTATTGTAAGGAGTGTTTACTCGCTGTCTGCACTCAGCCTCAGGCGTAATTAGGAACTTAATATATGCTTGCACATGTTTGCATTTGTTTCTTTAATTATTTCCTCTCAGTCCACCTTCAACACAATTTTGCAAATAGCTGACGTGATAAAAAATAAATAAAAACATGGAATACATTTTTGATGCTAGTAGAGGCATTCTGTAATTGAGGAAAATGTGTCCTCACCTGATGCGTGTTAGTCTATGATGCAAAATGAAATGTGGTTCACGTGATTTCCCTGAGAAACGCGTAGAAAGCTTTTTTTAAATATCTGGGATGATTTTCTGGAAAAGAAAGCATCAATATCACAATTGATCCCATTAATTACTAACCAAGAAGAAAGCCGAAGTCTTAATCAAGGTCAGTGAGTGATTAATCATACAGTTTTCTCCGCTGCTCCATAACACTGTTATTGCTCAATTCTCTTCTATCGCTTCTCTCTTCTGGGCCTCTCCTCCCTTCTCTTCTCCTGTAACTACCTTGTTCATCTTTCCTCTACTCTTTTTTCCTCCTCCCACCCTGGTGTTCGTTCCTCTCCTCCTCTAATCTCCCCCTGTACTGCTGGTATGAGCAGCAGAGACCCAGCTGCGTAGCCCCAGGAGGGTGGAACTCACCCTGACCGTCACTTCATTATGTGATTACCATGAGAACATGATCTCTTCCCTTGTGAAGAGGGAGAGAGAGGGATGGCAGGGGGGAGGGGTAGAGGGTC